>WYDI02016843.1:0-50529 GCA_009867235.2 Psittacus erithacus
GCACCCTCACAGGGAAGAGCTTCTGCCTAAGAGCTCATCTCAATCTCCCCTCTGGCAGGTTAAAACCATTCCCCTTGTCCTGTCCCTGCAGACCCTTGTAAAAAATGCTACAATGTTTTTTTCGTTTGGAGAAACATTTAATAGTTCTAATTTATCATCAAGAATGTTTCATATATCCAAATGAAATCAAATGTATCAGACATGCTATGTATAGCAAGCACCCTGATTGATTGATGAGATGGCAGCAGAAATTCAAAGTGGGAAAAGTTTACTCAATGAAGGAAAATACACCAAAATTGTCTTGGATTATCTCACCTGGCTTGACACGCAAAGTATGCCCTTGCATCCACCACCAGGTACTGGAAGGACTCTTAACACCGCTTACAGCACTTTATCCACTTTTCATAGTGCGCAATGAAATCTGCCTGCAGTTCACATTCCCAGCAACCACCTTTCCCAGTTTTAGGGGGGAAAGATCAATTTGATTTCAGTATAAAGTCTGTATGAAGCCCATGAGCGGATCACACCTTTTCCCATGCTTTACAATGTTTGAAACGTTTACTGTTAACCCCAAGTGGTTTAACAGCGCTCCGAGCAGCCCGCTCCACACCAGGGACGGCTCGTTGCCCGTCCTTGAGCCCCAGAGCTGCGGCGTGTCGCCTCCCCAGGGACGTTACCGTGACGCGCTGTTACTGGCGGTGCCTCTTGGCACGTCCCCGGCCGAAGCCCCCCCCACCCCCGGCACCGTGACCACAGGCGTAGCCCGCTCCGCGCCGTCCCCGGGAGGCGGCCGCCGTTCCCCCGCCCTCTCCGTCCGCGCTGACAGGCGGGCGCTGCGGAGGAAGGGGAGGGCGGCCGCGGGCCGCGGCCTCACATGACTGCTGCCGCGATGGACGGCGAGCCACCGGCGGGCACCGCGGGCGCAGGTACGGGGCGGGGGGGGAGCGGCGGGGCGGTGCTGCCCGCTCACAGCTCCGGCACCGCCGCGCTGGCTCCGGCCGGCGGTGCGGGCACGGTGAGGGGGTTCCCCGGGCGGGGTCGGCGCCGCTCCCCGCGCCGAAACCTGAGGTAAAAAGGCGCCGCCTTGCCCCGCTCCCCGCTGGGGCGGTGGGTGCCGGGCCGGGCACGGCCTGCAGAGGGGTTACCTCGCAGCCAGGCCGCGGCGCTGCCCGGGTAGCGGTGGGTTCCCCTCCCCTTGTGAAGGTAAATAAGGGGCGAGCGCCCCGGAGTGAGGGTTTGCCGGCTTTGGGTCGGCTTCCCGGGAGCTTCAGCCGGGGCGGACGGGCGCGGAGCAGAACCGTCCCTCTGGAGGGTCATGCGGCTGAGGCGTCCCCGGGCGCTGACATGGCTTCGTAGAAGAAACTTGGTGCCAGCGCTTGTGAAATGAGGACTGGAGGGAGGTCCTGGGTGATTGAAGAAGATAACGTACTCAGCTTGTAACAGTTAAACCGAGTGAAGCTTTCAGTGGGGAACGGGGTGATACAGCTCTCTAAAGTTCTTTTAAAGTGGCTGAAGTTTCATACAGGCAATTACTGTGCTGTGCTCGGTAGTTTTTTCCCTCTGTTTGGAAAGAAAAGCCAGTAGATGTTACAAGTGGTTAAGCTTTATGCAAGGAAAAATAGTGGTTGGATTATATTCAGAGCTCAGTGTGTGTGTGTGTGTTTTTGATAGGCCTGTGATGCTCCTGATGCAGATAATGCTTTATAAATAAATTATTTTGGAATATTTCTGTCCAGGACTGATATAAGATATTGAACAGCAGCCTTTGTGGAAAAATGTCCTACTGTACCAAAGAGAGAGCTTGTTCAGGTACGTCTATTATGGATTTACCATCTGCTTCAGGAGCCTGATAAACCAGCTGACTCTCAGTATTCTTGATCTGATTAACTTCTGCAGTGGTGATGGTGCTTCTGTCTGATCTACTCCCCTTATCTAGAAAACTCAGTTTTCTTTGACCACGATGCTATCGTGAGCACTGGGAGAAGGTGTCTGATGACCTTAGCAAAAGAAAAATAACTCTGTGAAAGCCAGAACCTTTTTATTTCGATCATCATGATGAGGGTTTGTTGGTGCTGGAAGTTTCACGCCCATAGGTAACTGGGTTTGCTCCCATTTGAGCCTGGTTTGCAGTGATTGCAGGAAGGTAATCCAGGTGTGTTGGCTGGGAAGAGAGGTCTCTCATTTTCTTTTAATGGTAGCTCTTTAACTGTGTGTGCAGCCTGTAGGAGGACTTGGTAGGGAGGGCTGTACCCGTTACAGACAGTAGAAATTGCACATAACCACTCCAAGTTCCTTCACAGTCCTCAAGGTTTAGTGCAGGTTGATGGAGAGAAATTTATTAGTTACACATGTGAAGCTGGTACAGAAGCAGAGAAGCTTTGATTGCTTTTCAACACTGTTTGAGATGTGAATGAGCTTGTTCTAACTGTAAAATGTGTGAAAAGACCATTGGGAGGCTGTCCTGTGTGGAGTTGCACACAATTATTTTAATGCTTAGATGGCAAGACCCAGTTTTTCCCCAGTGTAATTAAGAAGGTGAGAAATGTGCCAGGAAGATGAGAAGCAAACCAAGAAGATAAACAGTTTCTTCTGATGGGATTTTCTTGACGAGTTTAAGGGAGGATGATGGTGGAAACTTGTTGGTTTTGTAGTTAGGCCAAAATGCCCTTGTAAAAGTTTCCTGGATTACAGTCCCATGTGTCATTGCTTGTTGGGTTACTTTTTTGGATGTGAATTTTTACACTTCCATCCTTTTTTGCTACAGCTGGGTGTGAAAAAAAAAGATAGTTTAGGAATCTTCTGTTGTGACTTGGGAAACTGTCCTAGCAAGGGGTTGATATTTTGTCTCTGTAGCCTTTGGGAGCATTCCCTGATGGATTTTTTCCTCCCCTAGTCCTGTTATTCTTCAGTGTGTGTAGCTTCATCTCACTTTATTGTAAGTTTGGGATTATGGCTCCATGCTGTTTTGTGAATGGTCTGTGTTCCTTTTATTCCCACACTTGGGAAATCACTTAATCACTTCATGATCTAATGGCATAGTTAAAACAACAGGCTACTGGGCGTAAAGCTAGTTCTTGTTCTGTTGCACAGATTTACTGTGTGGTGTTGGAAAGAGGTAACTTCATGTTGGAGGGTTTTTTTCCTGCTGTAGTAGTGATTGTGATACTTTGAGAAGCAGTTAAAGGTCTACAGCTGTAGGGGAATGCAGACATGCAAGTGCTTTTAAGTCGTTATTAAACAAAGCTTAGATAACCTCACCTACTTTTGAATTGTGCTGTTACTTCTCTGCTTCATCTTGAAATGCACCAAGTGCAAGGGCTCAATAGCAGTCTTAAACTGAGTTGGAAAAAACCCCAAATAACAAAACAAAACCAAAACCTCAGACAGCCACCCAAAAACCCCAACACCTCAAAAACAAAGGGAAAAAAGCTCAACCAAAAGAAAAAACCCCAACCCAAAACCCTCAGAGCAGCAAGCACAGGATGCATATTTGACATGCGCACTGAGAAAGCTGTGGTGGTGTTGGCTTCTTGCATTGTTTTTCAAGGAGAAACCCAAAATGTTACAGCCTGTTTTCCATCATCTAATTTTATGACAGTATATGTATCTTATGAACTTGTTTTGGCGTTGGATAGCTTGTGTTTACAAGTGAATTGTTGGGAAGGGAGAAGGAAGGACACTATTGCACCATCTCATAGTTAGAATGAAGCTGAGTATGGTTGCTTGTACCTAGTGATAAATATGGACTCTTTTGGATGTCGAACATAGATCCGTGTGTCAGTTAACTTTATTAGATAAAACAGACTGATTCCTTTGCATTGCTTCTCTCAAAATAAGTGTTGCATGGGTTATATTCCTTAAAACCCCAAACAAGTCATGTACAGTTGTCTCAAAAGATATATAAAGCTTTTAAAGGGAAGAAAGTGGGTTTTTTTGCTTTTTTTGGAGAGGGAACTTCTCTTTTTCTTTGCTTGTTTTTAGGGGATTTCAAATCATGTAAGCATTAAAAGGAAGGGAATCTATTTGAAGTTGTTGTTGAAATCTGCATCAGCTTTCAGAGAAGTTGATGTGGACACTGAATTCTGGCATTGCGGAACAGTATGTTTGGCATGATAAGGGAGAAGGGCATTTCCATTATTCCTGAGGCTTTTCGTGAGAAGACAGAAAGGAAAGGGAAATGCTGATGAATGATATTTACATTGCTGCTTTAGTATTCCTGGCTTAGGAGTCTGTAGTGGAGCCCTCGTTTTTTGCTAGAGAGAAATCTGAGGTATCTGTGTACAAAGCCAGCCAATTCTCACATTCCCCTCTGTTTCCTGTGGGCTGGATCACCTCTGCTCCACATGGCCGTAGCCTGTGAGGATGGAGAATAAACCTCAGGTGTTTTTCTTGAAGGCTTTGCTTCCATTCAGACTCTTTTCTCCTTCTAGAGAATCTGCTATTAATGTAACAAGTAATTCTATGGTACCCTCTACTTAAGTGTGTCTAATAAATTTAGCTGATTAGCACCCTGATGTGATAAGGAATTGTTAGTAACATCCATCTGTAAAATGGAGATAAAGCTTCCAAGTTCAGTTGACAGATCTTAAATAGGGAAGGGAGGTCTGTGTTGTGATTTACCACCTGTGCTTTTAGCCCTCAAATTGCCCTTCTTTGCTCTGTGCTTGCTCACATGTAAAACCTCTTTGCAGCTCTCCAGGAGCTTGAAATTCTGCTTTGGGTTTCATAAATGCATGATCTTAGAAATGTTGATGAAGGAAACTGATCACTTTGGAGGGTGGTTTGGTGTCTGATTCTATGAATGGGAGTCACAAACACTGAACACCAACTAAAGCGTGAAATGTGTGGTATAAAGTAGCAAAGCTTTGTGTTGCTGTAGTACCCTGGGTAAGTTTCTCAACCCCTTTCAGTCCAAAGGCTGCCTGACTTGTTTCCAGTGAGAAACCCCCTTATTTTAATAAGGAAGTATTATGCAGTGTTTTCATAGTCTTTTGCTTTTACAACCAAACAGGACTAAGTCTGTACTTTGAATGCTTCTTGAAACTTTTATTTCTTACCTTGTTGTCCTCTTGTTTGCATATGTATGCAGACATATATTCTTTTTAACTTTTATATCAAATTTTTGTCAGTTATCCCGGACCACTTCCTGGTGTTTTATTGACAACAGATTGAGAAACTGCTGTAGGGAAAGCCTAGCTTGCACAAAACAAGCTGATTTTGATTTTGTCTGCTTCCCTGAGTTCCAGGGTGCCATTCCATACCTCATTTCTGTATTCACTTGCTACTCCATGTATATAAACTTTGCAGCAGATAATGATCTGCTGAAACCAAAGGGAATGCTTTCCAAACTAGCTGTTCTCCAGCAGAGAGTGCGTGATGGGAAGCATTAAGTGTTTTGTTACAATGCATGTAAATCCTTTTATTGGTTGAACACAGGAGCTCATACCAATGAGTTCCCACTATTATCCACCATTCCAGGCCAGGGCTCCTGAGGCTGTTCCTGAATTGACTCTTTAGTAAGTAGGATGAAAATGAGCTGAAGAATAGCTTCAGTATATGTTGCTCTGCAGGGTTAGTGTTAATGCTGCAATTAAGTGTTTTCTAAAACAGGTTAACAGCTGTTCCAAGTCATCTTGTTGTGTTCTCAGACCAGTGTTTGAGGCTGTAAATTCACTCCAAGTAGCTGTCTTGGTGATACGGAGCATGCTGAGATTATTAATTAAACAGTAATTATTCACCCTTGTTTGTATAGTTGTCTGATTTATATGATTTCACACATTTAGGCAAGGGTGAGATCTAAAGAAGCTAGAGAATGTTTCAGGAAAAGCCCAATGTGTGAACTGCTGATAAAAAAAAAAAGGCATTTCCTGCAGGTGAGCTTTGAGAAAGCAAATTTAGAGACCAACTTGATGAAAACTGGCAAAGTATTACAAGTAAAAAGAGCCACGTGGGTGAATTGTCAAAGGAATGCCTGGATCTCTCTATGGGGCTTCATTTCATTTTCTTACAGGGTAATGTGGGTTCAGACCATTGAAAGAATCGGAGAGGCCTCACCATGGCTCTGGCTGATCATGCTGCAGGCTCCTGGACTTACAGATGAGACCCTGGAGGATTCGTGGCTCGTCCTATAAATCTTTTCTCTGATACTTATCTTTTGCCACTGTGAGTTTCAGTAGTTCACCAGACAGTGCTGAGCCACGGATTAGGGAACAGTTCGTGTGCCATGAAAACCTGGCTTTGCTGGTTAGCCGGCAGAAAGATAGAAACAGGGAGAGTGAATCAATAGGCAGGGGTGTTGTGTTAGTACAGGTTGGCTCTGCTCTCAGCGAAATAGGTGTGCTGCAGTTTTGGCTAGACCCTCTTTGGGAGCTACCTTGCAGTGGCTGCAGGTGGTTTAGCATCACAGAGGGCTGTGGAGCTCTGTGTGAGTGTGTGTGCACTGGAGCAACAGATCTCCCATGTCATGTTGCGTTTTGCTGATGTGTCTTGAGCAATTAAACCCATGAATTACAAGGGTGTGTGCCCAGAGAACCGCTGCTCTGGAAAAGTGAGGCTGTCTTCTGCTTCCCATAGTTCTTTGTGGGTGTATTTTTGACACTTCCTTTTGACAGTGTGGTTTATTATACCTTGCTGCCCTGTGAAAGGTCAAATATTTTGCCTTGCTGTCTGTATTCTGAATGTGCTTTCCTGCTTTCCTTCTCAGTTCAGCATCTGTCTGAACAGTTGCTATACAGATGTATTACTGTTTTATCCAGCAATATCCCATGTCAACACTGAATTAACTTGCATTATCTTACTACGAATTTCTGGCATGTAGCTGGAACTTTTCAGAAGCTGCTATGTAACCCCTATGTAGGTGGGGTTGGTAGGTGATACGTGAGTCTATTAAAGCAGAGGTGTTAAGACTTGCTTCTCTGAGTCACGTTAGCAGGAATCTGAAACCTGATGGGACACGTGGGATAAGGTCACTTGTCCTGGATGTGGTTTGGTTTCCTTAAGCTGTTTTATGGAACGAAGAATGAAGTGTCTGTTCCGAAGCTGTGTGTCTAAGGACTTGGAGATTACTTGGTTTCCCCCATTTATCAGGACCTAGAGCACGTGAAGAAACAGGTGGGAAATCCTTATCAGGAGGAGGTCAGGACTTTCAAGTTGCAGATATGAGTTCTTATCTTCCCTGAGTTAATCTCTTACAGTTGTCAACTTTTTGAACTACGTATCAAAGCTTAAAGAAATGGTTCTTGTTTCTGTTGTATTACTGTCTTTTTGTGACTCAGAATTGTAGATATGTTTAAGAAGGGGTGTATCTCTTGTACAATGGCAGGAGAGGGATGATTAATGCTGCCCAGCTTGTCTAGGTAACTATCATCAGTGGATTTGACTTGCTTTGTCGAAGAGCTTGCTCACAGTGTCCCTCTTCAACAGACATATATAGAGAGGAAGCAACCCGCATCTTCCAGGCTGGAGAACAGAACTTGGGTGTGGGTTGAGTAGATTCCAGGGTTATATCCACATTTCACTTTCTTATGTATGAAGTGGGTGGGAGAAAAGGAGTGCTTTGAAAAACAACGTAAGTTTAGTATATGGTTGCATGTGTGCAGTTATGAAGTCAAGTTGAGCTAAGGGGCTGCAGTCAGTCATTCAACAAGGGAGTACTCTGCATCACCATCTTTGCTGCTGCTTTGATGCAGTTTGTCCTCCAGGGCCATGTTCTGAAGAGCATCTTTTTCATTTTTGCATGTGTCTGGGAATCAGAATCATTTTGTCCAAACCCATCCAGCAGTGGTTGAATTCGCTGTCAAAAGCTGTTTGATTTTTAGCCACAAGCAGTTGAATAAGTGTGTTTGAAAGATTTTGGCAGAGATGGCTGTGGAGCTGTAGGTTGGTAGCTCTCTAATTAGGAGCCTTTTTCCTCTGCTCTTGAACTTCAGCATATTGACATAGTAAATTACTGTAGTTCACGCTCACTCCAGCCTACTTTCATAGGGTTTAATAAGAACTCTGTCAAATGAAGTGTCTCCTTCCTTTGTAATGACATATAAAATTAATGTATGAAGTTTCTGCAGCACAGTAAATCACACATTTTCTTTCCTTCCATGAGTTGTTCTAGGCAGGATCCAAAAGTGCTGAGCTAGGCTTTTGCTCATTTTGCCTGATCCTGCTGTGGTGGGAGCTGGACAGACAGGAAATGCAGGCCTCTTAGCTGATTCACAGAACAAATTTGGCCTGTGCTGCTTCTTTTGCTTAGCAGAGATGTCTTTCTGGCTCTGTGTAATTCGTGGTGCTCCTGGGTGTTGTGAAGAGGGAGGTACCAGTGTCTTGAACGTGTGTGAAGTGGCATAGCCTCCTTGGGGAGTGGCTTGCCTGTTGCTCTGGTGGTGTTGCACCACTGTTGGGAGCAGCTAGCAAGAGCACAGAATATTTTAAGGCTACTTCTTTTTATGTTATCTTATCAGGTCTACTAGACTGTTTTTTCCCTTTTTGTCTTTTAGATTTGGCAAAGCCTCCAGTAAATGAACCGAGGGAACCGGAACAGTTCCTAATGCAGGCGCCCCAGGGAAATCCACTGCTGCTTTCCCACACCCTACAAGAGCTATTGAGCAAGGATAGTGTTCAGGTGGAGCTTATACCTGAGAAGAAGGGCCTTTTTCTGAAACATGTGGAATACGAGGTTTCCAGCAAGGTAATGTGAGCAAGCATTGGTCTTAGTGAGTGTGTTCTCTTAATGTCTGTGCAGTTGCTGTTGGCAAAGTCTTGACTTGATAGATGTGTTGAGTGATGCTGGTTTTGAGTGGGCCAGTTGTATGAGCTTCCTTTTATTGCAGTAGTATTATGCTTTCTCTATCTGGGCTTCTGCAGTATGAAGCGTCTTCTAACTGTGGTCTGGTGGATGCTGTTTACGCACTTGAAACCTTGAGTTTGAAACCTCTGTGCAAAAGCAGATGTAGAACACTGAAAACTGAATGTTTCTGTAATGGATTGGTGTAGGCAACTGGGAAGGTCGAACTATTTTGAGCTAGTGAAGAAGTCATATTGGCAGTGCTAAGCTGAAATCCTTTATAGGCAGAAAAGGTACTGCGAATCCTTCTGCAGATGCTAGGCTGCTTCCAGTTTACTTGCCCCAACACTGACCTGTGAGTTTCTTTCCTGGTGTAGGAGAAGATTGAAAATGATGTATTTTTCCTATTTATAGAGCAGGCAGTGCAATAGCTCTTGTGTGTTTCTTCCAAGAGGGAAATCTGTCCTTTTCAAAGCAGACCATGAGCAATTCACATCTCCCAGGCCACGAAAATGTCAGTTGTTGAGTAGTGCTCAAACTGCTTTAGTCACTTGTACATATTCAGTGGCACGTCTGGATGACTTGTCTGTAGTGATGTGGAGGCTGTTGGTGTTTTAGTGTGACATCTCTAAGTATGTCAGAGACTTGTGTGAGGGGAAAGGGGCAGATTCATTCACAGTGGCTGCTTCTGTGGCTTTCTGGGCCTCAGTGTTTGTTTTTGCCTGTGATTTCAGGGCACAGGACTCAGTGACTTTGGTGGTATCTCTGCTATTTAGGTTTAGGAACACATTATCAATTCCTTTCAGTTGCCGTCACCTTTCCTGCAGTTGTCTCTGTAGACTGATACCTTCTCAGAAAGCAGCATAGCTTGGCCCTGAGCTTCAGCTAAGATCTGTAATGCAAATCAACAGTAGATTTGAAGAGGGAGACCCTGGGAGCTCTGTCTGTTGGGCTCCAATTATATGCTTCATTGCCTTATTTTTGATAATGCACAGTGCCACAGTGAGTGGTGGATGATGTGCAATGCAAATGGAGTGAGAATAAGTATGGTGTTGTGCAGTCTTTTTTTATTAGCTGCTATAATAGTTGAATCTGTAGTAATAGTGTGTGGGAGTTGTGTAGTTTTCACTGTTTTTACAAGGATTTCTGCCTCTTAAATGTCTTGTTCTAGCTGCTGCTTCACTGCTTTTGGAATGAAAACCCAGTTTCTTTGGCATCTTCTACATATCGATATAAGAAATGCAGAGTGAAGGACTAAGCTTTTAAAGGAACTTTCAGTCTTGTTTATAGGTCTGACATCAGTAAGAGGCCTCTTGTGAGGTTCACTTGAAACATCAGTCATTTGGGCTAGTGCTTAATGTGATCTAGGACTGTTTTGCCACCTTTGGATTTGAAACTGATTTAGAGATGGTTCCTAAGAGTTGGAACTTGAGGACTTGCAGTACTTCAAGAACTCTCTAGAGCACTTTAAAAGTGTCAGCATTGTTTCTAAATGTTCTGTGTAATTTGGAAGACCAGGCAGTTTGAGGGAGCAATGGCATGAAATCACAGCAGATTTAGGGATATTTATGATTTCTGGGTAAACTTCTTCCTCTCCGTTTCATAGTCTCTTTCACCTTGTGCGTGAATGAAATCTGACTTGTGTTTTTTAACTGAAAATCTTACCTTCAAAAGGACTTTATGTGGGGGACCAGGCTGGACGCCAGGTGCCCACACAAATCTCTTCCCTCCTCAGATGGACAGGGGAATGAAAATAGAATGAAAGGCTCATGGGTTGAGAGGAGGACAGGGAGAGATCACCCACCAGTTACTGTTACAGTCAAAACAGACTCGACTTAAGGAAATTGGTGTAATTTATTAGCAGTCAAATGTGAGTAGGGTAATGGGAAATAAAACTAAATCTGAAAACACTTTCCCTCCACTCTTTCCTTCTTCCCAGGCTTACCTTCACTTCAGATTTTTTCTGTCTACTCCCCCCATGTTCATGACATTGTCTCTGCTGCTCCTCACAGAGGAGGGCTCCTCACACTTCCTCTGCTCCAGCATGGTCTCCCTCCACGGGAGACAGTTCTCCTCCACAAACTCTTCCAACCTGAGTCCTTCCCATCAGCTTCAGTTCTCACTCACTGCTCCAGAGTGAGTCCCCTGTGGGGTCACAGCTCTTGGCAGCAAACCTGCTCCAGCATGAGCTTTTCTCTCCATGAAGCCATGGGTACTGCCAGGAGCCTGCTGTAGCATGGGCTTCCCATGGAGTCACAGCCTCCTTTGGTCGTCTCCCTGCTCCACTGTGGGATCCTCCATGGGCTGCAGGGGGATATCTGCTCCACTGTGGACCTCCTTGGGCTGCAGGGGCACAGCCTGCCTCTCCACAGTCTGCACTACAGGCTGCAGGGAATGAATCTCTGCTCCAGTGCCTGGAGCACCTCCTCCCCTCCTTCCTCAGTGAACTTGGTGTCTGCAGAGCTGTTCCTTTCACATATTTTCACTCATCTTTCCACTGTTCAGCAACTTTTCCCCCCCCCTTCAATGTGTTATCCCAGAAGTGCTTCTGCTGGTGGTGATGGTCTCAGCCTTGGTAGGTCTGTCTTGGAACTGGCTGCATTGGCTCTGTTGGACGCAGGGGGAGTGTCTGGCAGCTTCTCACAAAAGCCACCCCTGTAACCCCTGCTACCAAAATCTTGCCATGCAAACCTAATACACTGCAGTTAGAAGAATGCCTTCTCTATTCATAACTGAAAGGTGGCTGCCTTTGGAGTCTTCTCCCTCTTTTCCACCACAAGGCCTCTAAAGAGAAGAAATGGGTCATTTGTGGAGTCTCTGGGTGTGATTTCCTTCTTCTTTTTGTTTTTAGTGCAGCTGATAGCAAAAAAAACCCCCCCTGTGGAAACGTTGCTTATTGTCTTGTCTGTTTATTGATTTATCCTCCCTGTTTTCTTACTTGCAGAGATTCAAATGCTCAGTCTACAGGCGATACAATGATTTTGTGGTGTTCCATGAGATGCTGCTGCAGAAGTTCCCATATCGGATGGTGCCGGCGCTTCCACCAAAGAGGATGCTGGGAGGTAAATCTAGGTCTCTCTTTTGATGGGAGGAGTCATGATGCCAGTGTGAGCAAGGTGATACTGTAGAAAATATAGGTTTAAAAGTCTTTGCTTCTGCTTCGCTCAGAAAACAACTTAGAGGTTGTAATACACAACTTTGGGGTGTGAATTATTGCCATCCTAAAAATCCCCTACTTCTTTATTGTGAGGGTGGTGAGGCACTGGCACAGGGTGCCCAGAGAAGCAGTGGCTGCCCCATCCCTGGCAGTGTTCAAGGCCAGGTTGGATGGGGTTTGGAGCAACCTGCTCTAGTGGAAGGTGGCCCTGCCCATGGCAGGGGTGTTGGAACTGGATGAGTTTTAAGGTCCCTTCCAAACCAAACCAGTCTGTGATTCTATGAGCTGCTTAGGATAACCAGAGGCTAAAAACTGAGACTGGAATCAGCATGTCAGTTCACTCAAGTATATTTTAGCTGTTAGAATAGAAACCAACAAAGCATTCAAAGACTGAAAGCATTTCAAAGCTCCTTCAGGTCCTTTTTTCACTAATCTGGAATATTGGCACTGGTTTTAAACTTTTATGATTTCAAATGTGGCATAACTGTATGAAATCCTATCTTGTTTTATACTTTATCTGTGAAAGAACAAGTTTTTCACTGCCTTGTTTCTTGCCTGTCCTGCTAAGCTTACTGTGTTTCACTATACCATTTATTTCAGTCAAGGAGTCAGCCTATTGCTACAGTAAAGAGGAATTGATAAACAGTGAGCAGAGCAGGTGGATAGTGAACTGGAACAAAGCAAAGCAGTAGTGCTGGAAAGCTTCAGTGGTCATAGCTTCTCATGATGGGATGTAAATTGTGAAGCCCTTTCTTTTGGGGTTGCAAAAACCCATCTGTTGAATTTGACCTGATTCAGTGTTCTCAGCCAGAATTTCCACTTCATGCAGCACCTGTAAATGAAGTGACCTTCTCTGATTAATCTCAGTATGCTTGAAAGAAACCTCCAATATATATCATTTGTCAGTCACTGTTATTTCCTTGTGTTCCTGGGGTGTTGATATCTCTGTACCCTCACCAGTGAATTGCCTCTCACAGATATATCTTCAAGAAAAAACTGATAGGATTAGTTCCCAATCTGTGCTAGGAATACAGTCCTAATAAGAGTCCAAAACTGTGCTGATTGCCTTTAGCCCAGTGCCTCTGCATATAGAAAAGATGTGTAAGTGGTCTTAACAGAAACTACAAGCAGGAAAAAGGAAATGGAATGGGTCGTTCCTGTTTCTGAGTAGGTTAATGGGCTGACAAATGGAATTGCAGGACACAGGATTTGATGGATTAGCATTGATGTGTGACTCTTGCAACCTCTTTAGTCCCAGGGTGTGTGGGCAAAGCTGTGTGCTTTTTATACTTAGTCTGCTCCTCTACTAAGTTACGCTCTTATTTTCATGATGGTCTATTTTCATCCATGTGTCAGATGAATAAAGATTGTTCCTCTGCTCATTTTGGAGGATTGCAGCAAACTGAGGCAGGTCATGTAGAAAGTGTGTAGATGACTTCAGAAATCTCCACGTAGGCTAAAGCATGAACAAAGCAAAACAAAGATCTGCATCTCTAATGACAGAAAAAACATGATGGGTGATACAGTACTGAGGATCATTATAGAGTCTATGCAGCCAGCAAACCCCCAACTTCAAACTGAGGCAGAAGGGTAATATCCTTTAGTGTTATAAGTGTTGTTATGGATAAGAGTGTTCCTTTAATTTCATTCTGTGCTGCTTTCTTTTCCCTCAATTTTATTTTAGTTTACATTTTCATCTTCCTGAAAAACTCCAGGAGCTTTGATTTACTGCCTTACTGCAGTATTGCCAGAGTGAAATTCTTCCTGTTTCAGGAAGGCAAGTGGAACTCCTTTAGTTTGACAAGGACTTTGGATGGATGTACTGCAGATTGCTGTGCAGGTCCTCCAGAGTAGTCTTTGAGATGTTCAAGGTCTTTACTGATCTTGAACAGTCATCTCTGAATGAAAAGATAGGTACTGATCTTGAACAAGCAACTTTAAAACCAACCAACCAATGCTTTCCTTTCTTCCCCAAACCTTTATGCTCCCTCTAGCCCCAAAGTGCTTAACAATGTGGAGGTGGGACAGGTGAGGGAACAGCACACTGAATCTAGTTCTTCAGAGCAGTCAGCAAACACCCCACAATGACTTATGGGATGATCACTTTGCAAGTGGCAGTGATCTTGGCAGCACTTTGTGCTGTGTTTCCCTAGAGCTCCAGACAGACTGAGATCCCCTCTGGGGACCACCTGAAGAACTGATTCGTAGGAAGAAGAATCTTTGTATGCCCAGGCTTCAGGCCTTACATTTGATTGTTTACCCTGCTTACCTGACCCACCCAGGGGAAATAAGCACATGTAGATACATGCTGGGTTTCAGTAAGATGTAAAGAACCAGTTGAAGGAATATTTGTTATGATGGTTAATCCAGAAGATCTGTCGTAGGGAGCTGACAGATGATAAGTAGGTAAGAAGGTCCAGAGCCTTGGGTGACATGGTCTAGTGTGAGGTGTCCCTGCCCATGACAGGGGGTTGGCACCAAATGATCTTAAGTTCCTTTCCAGCCCTAACTGTTCTATGATTCTAAGTGACCGTTCTTTGGGTCTCTTGCAGTGCTATTTAGCAAGGGTTGTAAGTACAAGGAAATTACTGGCCTGAGTGTTTTCTTTTTTCTCTTCCTGAGCAGCTGTACCTTGTGGTGCATTAATTGAAATGTAATGTTCTTCCTGTAGCTGATCGTGAGTTCATAGAGTCGAGGAGGAGAGCGCTGAAGCGGTTCATAAACCTGGTGGCTCGACATCCCCCTTTCTCAGAAGACGTGCTCTTGAAGCTCTTTCTGTCCTTCAGTGGCTCAGTGAGTACTTGTTAGCAGTGGTCTTGAGTTTGCATATCTTCCTGTAACTGCTTCGCTGAGCAGAACTCCAAATTACTTTTGACCTACACATTGTTGCTCCCTGTGATGAGAAGAATTTTCTCTCAATAGGTATTTGTGCAGTTGCAAGTAGAAGGTAATTTCCCTCAATAGCAGGCATACAGCTTCTGAAAATAACTGTTCTTAGGGGAATACATATTATGTGTGTCCTTAAACCTAACCTGGGTAAAGCTGTAGCTGCTAAGTTGTGCCTTTTACTATTGCGATATATCTGAGACTTGTGCAAACTTCTTGTGCATTACTTAGTTCTTTCATGCTCATTTATTTTCTGTATCTTCTCTAGGATGTACAGAATAAGCTAAGAGAGTTGGTCCAGGGAGTAGGAGATGAGTTTATCACCTGCAGATTAGCTACCCAGGCCAAGGTATGTATAGGAATTTCTTGCAATGTATTATTTTGGCTTAAATGACTCTCTTCTCCAGGTGGATCAGATACGGTATTTGAGTGATGGAGACTTGAGGTAGGAGAGAGTTGTTTCCAAATTTTGAAGGACTTCTAAGCCTGTAATTTATCAAAAAGATCAAATAAATACTTGTCTCTTAAGGACCTGATATTTGTAGCAAAGTGCTGGTTCGTGAATATGATAAAGATTAAACAATGAGTCCTGCTCAGAACATGTTTCTCTGTAACTGTACTTGCGTAACAAACTTAACACCCATACTGCACAATTTAAAAGCTGATACGTAGTTTGACATCATCTCCATGTGTTCATGCCCTCATTCTGTCTGTTGCCTCCTCCCTTTGAGTAGTTTGGACTGCTACAAAGAAGTTAGATTCTAAGTTTTCCTTATATCTGTTTAGCCCAGTGATTAGTGCTATAGCAAGTTTTAACTATACATTCCCTGCGTCGATTGAGCAATTTTAAAGCAAGTTGTTGTTCAGGTTCCTGCAATGTCAGCAGAAGGTTTTGCAACTGGAGCTTAATTCAGTGATACACAGGTCAAAAAGAGCTGAACTTTTAGCATGCTGGATTTTGCCAGGCTGGCAGTTACCAGCAGTGTCAGAGCAGAACCTGTGAGCTTGAAACCTCACAAACGCCGTTTGTCTGTGTAGCTGAACTGCAGGTTTTGGCCAACTCCATCTACACCCAGTATCTGAACCTCTTTGTGCCTCTGAAAATGAGGGGGTTTTGGATGACATCTGACTTGGAGGCCTAAATTGCAAAGCTAATCTCTTTGGGACTATTACAACACAGTACAAGGGCGTGAGCCCAAGAGGGAAACCTGTCTCTATCTGCTGTGTGTGTGCCCACTATTAATATATGTGAATGTGCCTCCAATTTGTCCTGGAGTAATCTCTCTTGCACTTTTCCAGGACTTCCTCCCAGCTGACATCCAGTCCCAGTTTGCTGCCAGCAGGGAGCTCATCAGAAATATTTATAATAGCTTTTATAAGCTGCGGGACCGGGCGGAGAGGATAGCTTCTCGAGCCATTGATAATGCCTCAGATCTTCTCATCTTTGGAAAGGAGCTAAGGTAGGCTGGGAGAAAGATGATTTGCTTATGTGAACTTTCCTACTGTTGTTTCAGAGCTCAACTTTTGTAAGGTTTACCTGCAAATGCTCCGGTAAGAATGGGTATTTCAGTGCTGTAGGCCATTATTAAATTTTTTCCTACTATAAAAGACAAAAATAGATGCTTTTCGCTAAGAATCAACTAGGTTGGAAAAGACCTTTAAGATCATCAAGTCCAACCATTACCCCAGGGTTGCTAAAACCACCATTAGAACATATCACTGAGGGCCTCTTCTGCATGGTTTGTGAACACTTCCAGGGATGGTGGTTCCATCACTGTCCTGGGCAGCCTGTTCCAGTGCCTGAGCACCCCCTCTGTGAAGAAATTGTTCCTAATATCTGATCTAACCCTCCCCTGGCACAGCTTGAGGCCACTTATCCTAAGGTTGCATTCCACAGAGCAAGAGGAAAGAAAATACAAATACTTTGACATACAGGTACTGGTTTTATTGCCTCTTCCCCCAGTGTATACACAGCTTTGCATTTGTGATTGCGCAGTAGTAGCTCAGCACTGCAAACTCTGTTAACAGATTTGAAACTCTGAACTCTCTGCAAGTAAGTGTATCTACTTAGTGGAATTTGTATCCTAGAGTTGAATACTACTTATCTCCTCTTAGCGCTTTGGGCTCGGACACTACCCCACTTCCTTCCTGGGCTGCTTTGAATAATAGCACATGGGGGACTCTGAAACAAGCCTTGAAGGGTCTGTCTGTTGAGTTTGCACTTCTGGCTGATAAGGCTGTGCAGCAGGTGAGTTCTTTACTTTTCTTTTCCCTTTTCTATGAAGGAGGTGCATTGCTGCCTATAGTTTCAACTTGAATCATGAGCTCTGTGGACATAGGCACTTACAGAGTTAAGAGGGAGACTGTAGTTCAAACTCCATCCTCGGCCACCAGGCAGCTTGTTCAAGCTTGAATGAAAAAGCTGGACTGTGTTTAAATGGGGAAAAAATACAATGGGCAGGGGAAGGGATGGAAAAGCTGCTTTCTTTTGTAATTTCAAATGGTTACTGGACAATTGAAGTTGTACGACTACACTGAGTTGTCCAAAAGGCCTGCATTCTGTCATATTAATCTGCTACAGAGGATCCAGAAGAACTTGGTTCTGAATCGCATTTTGACATTCAGGTACTTAAACATCACATGAGTCATTCAGACAAAAGCGTCATGTTGCTGTAAGTGTGCAGTGTGGTAATGACTGTCAGAATAACATGAGAACATGACAGTCTGGGAAGGATAAGTGATAGTTTTATCTTCCCTTCCCTTCATCTCATTGTGTTAAGATGTTCAGCATGCTTCTATAGAGCAGTTAGCCCAGGTGTTTTTCTTCAGAGAGCTCTATTGATACAGGAAGAAAAGACAGTGTTTGGTAAAGTAAAAAAAACAAGTAGTGAAATTTGGCTTGGTGTCTCATCTCTGCCTTCTGATGCATGAACTAATATGGGGAACATGCAGGTATTTATAGCTTTAATGGATTAGTTATCTTGTGGGAAGGGAAGATGAAAGATTGAAGGAATCTGTGAGAGCAAGAAATCCAGGCAGAGAGCTGAAAGGAGTGACACAGGACTGTGAAACTAACTCCTCCTGTTACAATGATCAGTCAGTTGGAAAAGCTGTGCCTGCTCCAGTCAGATCTTTGTTCTGCATAGCAGAGACGAAGCACTCAAGTGCCATCTGAAAGGGTTTTGATGTGGTTGTGTAAGCATTGATGTGCCCTGGAGAATGCAGTGGAGGGCCTGCGTGCTGTAAGGATGTGAAGAACTGTGATGTTGGTTCTTGCCAGGCTCACATAAAATGTGCTTTTTCCTTGTTTTCTAGGGTAAACAGGAAGAGAATGATGTGGTGGAGAAGCTGAACCTTTTCCTGGATTTACTCCAGTCCTATAAAGTGAGCTCTGCTGTTCTTGTGCCAGTGAGAAAGTTGTTTAGAGCAAGCTTGTGCTCTTTAGAGGGTGTAACGCCAACTAGATGGAAAACTGTTTGAGAGGCCAGTTCAGAGGCAAACTGGGCATCTGGCAGAGGGAGTGGCTGTTGGCCGTAGCTGGTTCTGTAGCCTTACAGATCAGCTCATCTTCTGATGAGAACTTGCCAAACAGCAAACCCTACAAGGAACTGAAAACTACAACTGCTTGAACTATGCAGATCAGTGAACTTCTTTCCAGATTTGGCTGCTTTTGGGTCAAAGCAGTGAATTGAACTACTACTGGTTTGGTCATGGAGACATGAGCTATTACAAATGAAGGAATTTTTGTTAATACTCATCTTTCAGTCAAAGATGCCTTTTTCTTAGAAGCATCTACTGACATGGGATGTGGCAGCCTCTCCTGACATTCCCAGGCCTGAACTGGAATAGAAGGACACTGGCAAGCTCTTACCACAGTTAGTTGCCAGCACTTAATATTGAGAAGGGCATGAAAGATAAGAGGACCGATAAGATCCAGAATGCTCCAGATTGCCTCTTAAGCTCACTGCTCTGGCTCCAGGCAGTTTTGGTTCTTGGATTCTTAGCTGCAAACATCTTTTTGACCCTCTTGAAAAACAAAGAAACACAAATCTGCATAGAAATCACATAAAGCATCAACATGTGTTTTTGTTCCTGATGTGCTTGGCTTGCCTGCTTGCTGTCTCTTAGCTTCCACTAAGTACCTGTTTTTCCCTTTTCTCTTACAGGACCTGTGTGAGAGACATGAGAAGGGGGTATTGCACAAGCACCAGCGAGCACTGCATAAGTACAGCATGATGAAGAAGCAGATGATGAGTGCCACTGTGCAGAACAAAGAACCCGAATCCGTAGAGCAATTGGAGTCTCGAATTGTGGAGGTAGGGCAGAAACCTGGGAGAGCAAAGGGTTGTACTGGGCTCCTGTAATGGTGCTGCTCTGTGCCCAGTCACATTTGCAGAAAGCCATTAGACTGAAAGGGTAACCTGTACTTTTGGTAATTTGAGTTACCTGCTGTGCTACATGGAAGCACCTTTGTTTTCCTCAGCGCTTATTGCTGGCTCTTTGGTAACATGTTATTTGCAGGAGCTCTAGAAAGTCTGCATGATGGAAAATGCTGTTTGTATCCTAGAATCACAGAATGGTTTGGGTTGGAAAGGACCTTAAGATCATCCAGTTCCAACCCCCTGCCATGGGCAGGGATGCCTCACACTAAACCATGTCACCCGAGGCTCTGTCCAGCCTGGCCTCGAGCACTGCCAGGGATGGGGCATTTACCACTTCTTTGGGCAACCTGTGCCAGTGCCTCACCACCCTCACAGTAAAGAACTTCTTCCTTATATCCAACCTGAACTTCCCCTCTTTATGTTTAAACTGATCACCCCTTGTCCTATCATTACAATCCCTTCCAGCATCCTTGTACGCCCCCTTTGGATATTGGAAGGCTTCTATGAGGTCTTATCAAATGGGTCCAGAAGCTCCTTTTTTAGGTTTTTGGTATGTGTTTGAAATGCTGGTATGAGGAGGAATGCTGTTCTCTCCTGCTGCAAGTAGACCGCCTTGGCACCCTCTTCCTAGCAATGTGTTTCACTGAGTTCCTCTTCTTTCAGCAAGAAAATGCTATCCTAACCATGGAGCTGCGGAATTACTTCTCTCTGTATTGCCTGCATCAGGAGACACAGCTCATCCACATCTATCTGCCTCTCACATCTCACATTTTAGGGGCCTTTGTCAACTCCCAGATCCAGGGTCACAAAGAGGTGAGCTCTTCTGGACTGTGTTTGTATTCCCAAAAGATGAATGAGGATTTGAATGTATTTGTTTTCACCTGTGGGCCTTCGTCCTCTCATCATCTGCCCAGCTGGGCTCTTTTGTAACTCCTTAAGAAGTCACCTAAGGTCTTTCCAGTTTGGGGTGAGGATCCAGGCTGGCCTCTAACCTCTCTAAAGACTTCATCTTCTTACAGCAAGCTGCTGTGGGTTTCTTTCCTTCTTGTCTCATCTGCACATGGCCTTACCCTACCGGTAGTTGAGGAAGACCTGACCAAATGGCTATTCTGTAATGACTGATGTGTGTTTGCTAGATGAATCTGTTTTCTGTTGTGTTACTCAGAAATTACATGACAATGAGCAACTTCCTTGCTTTTGCTCTAAATCCAAGATCTCCCTTTTGTTAACCCCTAAATGTAACCTTCAGAATTCCCCACGTAGAGACTTTCTTGCATTCATTATATTAAAGAAAGTCTCTTCCCCTTCAGCTTCCTTCCTTCCTTCAATGAAGGAATTTGACCAAGGCATGGGAAATCTCCATTCTGTGCATGCTCAGAGAGCTGCGTTATCACACTAGTCAAAAAAGGACAATCTGGGTCCACTGAACTTCCACAAAGTACTTCAGCAGGTTTGAATTGTGCTTTGGAGTACTCTGAAAGTGCTGCTGAAACAGAACACAGTGAGGTGATGGTCATGGGTGGTTTCTCTCCTTTTCCACTCCCAGATGAGTAAAGTTTGGAACGAATTGAAGCCGAAGCTGAGCTGCCTCTTCATGGGATCCAGCAATATGCCAACTCCACCATTGTCACCTCCAGAGGGAAACTTCTTCTCCAATTAATGTGCTGAGCATCCCGCATGGAGCAAGAAGTGCGATCGGCGAAGGGGTGGGACCTCTACCTCCAGACGTTAGAAAGAATCCTCCAAACAGCTATTTTTATTTTGTAATACTGCTGCTTTGAGCTGCTCTCTGATTAGGACAGACTGGATGTGGGGCAGAACATATGGATGGAGAGACAATCTCTTAATTTTGAAATGCTCTGGGGCAGAGCTGATGTTCGTTATCTTGCAGACACTCTTCATGGGGTCAGGATGTGACCCGGTGCAGTGAGTGCTGCAGTGTTGTTGCTGATGCCTCTGCATCTTGTATTAACAGTCCTCCAGTAATGAGTATCTGCACATGTGCTGACACATCTCTGAAGTGCTGAGATGAACAAGATATCTGAAGCACTTGCTTGTAGTAGAGATGGATTGCCTTTTAAGCTGGGGAGGGCCTGTGTTAGGGACATATGTGCATAAGAAAGCTGAAAGCCATCCCTCATCCCATTGGAATTGATTTCTCACTGCTAGACCTTAGCACAAGATACGTGAACGAAGTGGTTGGGGTGGGGGTCTGTGCTGCTGGGTGAGCAGGATTGTCCCTGTGGTGCTGGGCATGCTGTTGTGTTCACCATTGCAGGGCAGCCTGGGGACTTGCTCATCTCTTTCAGTTTGGGGCCAAAGACAACTGGGTTCAAGAACTCAGAGGGGTTTGCCTGGTGTAAATGAGAAAGTAATAGAATAAAACACTCCTTCGTTGTAAACCACTCCTGCTACCTGAGCAGCAATAACCAAAGTAGCTTGGCTGTTGTCTTTTGGAGGTTCTGACATCCATCTCTCAAGTAGCTGTTTAGTACTACTGGAGAGCTGCTGACCCGAAGGCCGGTGTTCTCTTTGGTCTGATATCAGGTGCAGCATCCTGTTGCTGGAACACTATGCTGATAAAAGTTCATTAGCAAAAGAAATCAGTATTTATCAGGATGTTACTGTCACTCATTTTATTTCTGGCTGTGGGTAGCACTGGAGTGTGTTTGGGAAGGAGAGAAGACAATTAAGTGACAGTTCTCTCTCAGAATAGCACAGTCCTTGGTAATACAATGATTTGTGATAGAGGGACCAAACATTCTCCATGTTTTACTGTGTTTCTTGGGTGACTTTCCCTCATGAGGCCAAGGGTAGGGGAAGGAGACCTTGCCTGCCATAGAATCATCTGTTTCCTCAAGGGAAATGGTGTGTATCCTCCAGAGAAACTGGTAACTGAGGAAACTGCAGACGTGTGCAGCAGAACCCGATGTGAACAGGACTCCCCTGAGCCTGGCTTCTGTGGGGTCAAAATAGCTGCCAAAGGGGAATTTGAGACTTGGCTTCTTAGTGTTTTCTTTGAGTGAGTAAAAAAGAAGCACGTTACCAAGGGTGAGTGCTCGCTCTCAAACTGGAACCGTTGCAGTATTTCCCATTGGGGAATGTCCCTGTTAGCAGGAAATAGATTTAAGTCCTCCGATCACAAAAGCTTTTTCCTTTATTAATTTAGAGAATTCAATGCAACATGAAGTTCTTCCTAGCCCAGGTGGAAATTACGGGTTAGCTTCTTCAGCTAGAAGTGAAATAGTTACTTGCCCAGTTCCATGAGACAGGCATAACCATTACACACACCCCTCAAAATGTGAAGTGCGCTTAAGTGGGTGAGTTTCTTATGTGCTGGGCCTTAAGGAATGTGTAGGGTGTCCTGTTCAACAACTGCTCAGAGTTAAGAGCTTTTTAGGCTAATTCAAATGTTAACTCTCCCCGAGTCTCTCCTGTGTATTAGCCATATGCAGCCAGACAGGGTTGATACCTGCTCCTGAAGATTTCCACAGTGGTGCAGCAGAGATTCTGCTCACAAGCCAGAGCAAACTGGTTGGGAAGGGAGACATCTGTGCAGCACAGTAATAAAGAAGATGCTATCTCAAGAATGGCGCAGGTGGTTTTTCTGCTTGGCCTTGTGTTGATCAGGAAGATAGTTTGAGGTTGAAGTGTGGAGAGCATGTTGCTGTAATTTTGTATGCTCTTTGCTCCCAGCATCTTTAGAAGGCGCTGACTGGTCACAGCCTGTCATTTGCTTGGTCTTTGAACTTTGTTTAGCCTCGTTTGCCTGATGTGGTGAACAGGCAGTGTGAGAAAATACCATGTTTTGGGGCAAGATCTGGTGTCTGTATTGCGGATCTTCTGTGTGACTTGTCTGGCTGGGGGTAGATGACTGGGCTGTGTTCTGCAGGAGCACTTGCTAAGTATTAGCCTGAATGGAACTCGGCGTTTCTCACTTTTATCTGAAGTTGCAAGTTTGGACTTTATTTAAAAACAAACCAAAAAACCCCAAACATCAAACCCACGTTTGGGTTTTAGACTCATTTCTCTCTTCCTGTTCTCTTCCAAAGCAGGAATTCTGCTGTCCAAAAGCAGCGACTGTAATGGTGATACAGACCACATGACCTGTAAAGAAACTGGAATTACATTGTTTGGAGAAAACCCCCATTCCGGCCCTCTCCTCTCTGAGGGGAGCAGTTTTGGGGGTGGGTTTCCTCGGCTGGGTGTTACTCTGTTCACCTATTTTGAGAACAGAGGCCTGGTATTCTCAAAGCTGATACAGCTAATGGCATTTTCAGAGTTTTTCTCATACGGGACTGTCAAGCTTCTGTCTCATTCCTAAATACCTGCCTACACTATTTCATACAACCCTTAGTTTGCCAACTTTATTTTTGGGAGACTGGTCAGTGTGCAAATAGCACTGTTACGTTTACCTCAATATGTGAGGGGGTTTCCTTACTGTATTTGTTCTGTTTAGTTTATGGGTCTGCCAGGCTTGGGGAGCAGCACCAAGTACAGCTTTCTTCCTCTAGAGGAATACAGCAGGGAGTCAATCCAGCTGACTTCAGTTGTTTTATCTCCCTTCATCAGTGTAGGAGAATCAGTTCTAGTTACCTCCAAGGTGTTGGCTTCTGCAGCAAAGAGCCCAGCTATACACAAGGGTAGGAACAAGACTTAATGGAGTTCCATTGCTGGTAGCTGGGTAGATTGCACTAAACACTAATCAAACCAGGAGACTAATTGATGCCTGTCCAAGAACTGATGTTCCTGTAAAATGTAGCGCCAAAGAGTTAATGTGCCTTCTTGAGTGGAAGCTTTCTGTGTGTTGCTGGAGGTCACAGGGAATTTCATGTGTTCAACACAGCGATGGTAAAGGCCTCCAATGTTCCTGTCAGTGTCTCTGTCCAACCTGTTGTGGAGGTATCGGGGTAGTAAACAGCTGAGAGCCTGAAACTGTGCCTGAAAATTGTTTTATCAAAAGGGCTATATGTGTTTGTCACTCTTGAAGTCTCCTCTGCTCTGAGCTGTGAAGTGGCAATACAGAGGTTTTTTGATCAGTATCATGTTGAAAGGCTTTCAAAGCTATATTTACAATACAACCTTAATCTTTGATCCTGCTTTCCCCCTCAATCCATCTTTGCAAGTTGTTGTTCCTCAGTGTTCAGCAGTGCCTTGCTGCATTCCAGTGCTTTTACTCTTTTACTTTGATTGTGCAAGGGTGGAATTTCTACCAGGCTAATTTCCAGTCTTCAGTTTGTGCTCTCTCCTAAAAGACAAAGATCACCAGCTGGGGACAGAACTTGTTTAAAACATGTCAGTCTCCACAGCTGGGTAGGAGCAATACCATCAGTGCTTTTTGACAGGAGCTGAAGAACAGGAGATAGCAAATAGAAGTGCAAGCACGAGCCACACTTGTTCTTTTCCTTCCTAAACTGTTCCTGGAGTTACTTTCTGTTCCTGGAGGAACAGAAAATAACTGTCTCTCAGCCTGCCATTTAGTTTCCACCAGGAAATAACCCAAAGTAACATCACAGGTATCAGCTGCCGGTCACCCCCTTTCCTACAAGGCAGTCAGGTCTTGCACCCTACTACAAGCTACCTATCTCCTTGTGCCTATTCTGTTTTCTCTGCTTACCTCAAGCTCTTCTCTTCACTAGAACAGCCAGAACCTCTTAATGCTATGTCAGGAACAGAGGGGAGTATCAAGAACTCTGTAAATAACTGTGTGCAGCACAAAAGAAAAAGCAAGATTCTAAGGTGTTAACTCTTCTGTCTGAGCTGTAACTTACTGAGCACATGAAGAAGGGCATTTTTGAGTGCTATAAATCATTCAGAACTGCTGGAGGGAGACAAGAACACAAACAGTCTTGTTCAGAGGGCGTGAATTTTGCCTGCCTGGAATATCCTGTATCTTTGCTTTGCTCAAATAGCCTTATGTATGAAGCACTTTATCCAAATGCAGGAATTAAAGAACTATTACTATAGCTGTTAGACTGGAATTGTTTACAGAGCCTGTATTACATTCCAAGAGTCTATCTGTGTTGTATGTGTTTGTAAAAGTTTAAACCAAAAACCAAACAAAACTTGTGTAAGAAGTTACATATGTGATGTGTTATTTCTAGCATGGTTTCATTCAGCCTTTGCTGCCCAGTGTGCTGAGTTGGGCTGAGCAGGTCACTTGCAGCTAACACATGGCAAAGCTTGCAGCCATAGGTGATGGCACTTCGCAACGTGGATTTGCTCAAAGTTGATTTTGTTCAACATATTTTTACCTGAACTGCTCAAAACAGCTCAAGTTCACAGCAGGTGCTGCAGAAGTGAAATCAGGGCTCCAGCAGTGTCATACATCCACCTGACTTTTGTTTTCTTCACTCCTATATCCTCATGCTACCTTCAGCTGGAGAATCCTGAAGGGATCTCTACTTACACTTTACAAAGGGCTTTCACAGTCCTGGTCAAGCTTTGCCTTACCCCAGGAGTTAATGCTGAATAAGGAACTGGATAGAAACTGGCAGAGAGAAGATAATCAATTCTGCTGCATCACTGTCCACTTAATGCTTCTGTGAAAGGAAGCCAAGTCCTGAAAGGCCCTTAACCAGTTGAGAAGGCAGCCAGCTTTAACAACACTGCAACACATGCTTTTACTAAAAAATAGCTTTAATCTTTTAAAAAACATTTCCAGCCATGAGGAGAAAGCCTAAAACATCACTGACCTGTGCAGAAAAGAGTTAACGCTATGTTTTTAATAGCTGTGATCACATAACCCTGGCTGCAGTGTATGTAACACAGCCAGGGACTTCACAGCATGGACAACCTTGTTACTTTTATTTCTGTTCTAAGAAATCCCCTTACTTTCCTGGTTACTTCCCAGTGACCTGACACATCAGTCTCCTTTGCTGGAGAGCTGAGAAAGACCCTTGGAAGTAGTACTCGTGGTGTTCTAGCGCAATATAGGCAGCAGCACATGGGTTGACTGCTTCTGTTTTCTTAAACTTCCTCCACTTCTTTCAGGGTGTGCTCCAAGATTGTGTCTTGTCCCTGGAACTTAAAATAGCCCCGAAACAACTTCTTCTGCAGCACAAGGGGAAACCAGTAGATATCATCTGCCCACATACGACTGAAAGGCACCTCATCCAGCTGAAACCACTGGGGACGCATTTCTGGTGGGAGAAAGAAAAACCAACTTTGTGTGAGACTTTCTCTTGGGGGATTTTTGCTCGTAGACTCATAGAATAGTTAGGGTTGGAAAGGACCTGAAGATCATCTAGTTCCAACCCTACTTTGAGTATCTGTCAGTAAGTTTCACTCTATAGCTCAGCTGCTTCCCTTCTCAGAGGGATTTTAGCATGAATAGTTCTGCATTTCCTAAGAGCAATACTGTCTTAGAATAGAATGCACATCCTTCCTTCTGTTCCACCTACCATCACTTTCTGTTGGCTCTCCATGAAAATCATCTGCCCGGAAAACGTGGACCTCCATGAGTTCAGAGTTGCCCACAAATTCAAATGTGATCTGACCCATCTTCTGCAAGGTGTTCACAGTCAGTCCACTCTCCTCCAGGAGCTCCCTGCACAAGAAATAGACTTCTTCACATGAAAGCAAGCAGTGGGAGAACCAAAAAGCAGTTGTTAGCTTTACTTGCATGTTTAAAACTCTTCTATTGAACTAAAAAAGAATGCTGCACCTGCAAAATGGAGTAAGGCACAGCAACTATTGACTGACTTACACCACAGAACAGCCAGGTCAGACTGGCTCCTGTGTTATTCCAAGCTCCTAAAGGCTGGTAGGAAAACAGTCTATGTTGGAAGGGGAAGGTTCAGGAAGAATTATTGTTTAGTATAATTTACACTCCTTACAACATGAGAATCTTTTCTGAGATGACTTAGAAGTGGGCTAACACTTGTATGACTGTAGCTGGATGTGGTTTAAGAACTCCAAGATGCGCTTTACTGGCTTTGCCAACTTCAAGCTGAAGCTTTTAGAACTGTGGAGAAGTAGGTAAGGAATACAGAAGCATCTGTACTGCAACAAACTCAGCTACTTCTGAGGTTAACTGAACCTTATTTAAAGAACACTACACACTACTAACAACATTTGCACAGAGTTAGGAATACCATTTCCCATTCAAATGCCACATAAAAACACAAAGCAGTTGTGTAAACTTTTCATTTCTGCTTCTTGGAAGTACATTTAGCATAAGGACCTACAAAGGAAGACTTAAAGAGCACTCTGAGGGACTTGCCAGACAGCTCTTTTCCATTCGTCACCATGCACAGCTTCTCGAAGTACATTCAATTACTTGCTCTCTTTTTGCTATGTGCTTAGGGCTTATTTTATTTTAGCCCACCCCTAACAGAGTCAGCATAACTTGAAGTTAGTCATGGTTTTTCTAATGGACAAAAATAAGGAATGCTTGGAAACAATGCATAAAGGTTAATAATTGATGTAGTTGAATATTTGGCAGTCACTTAATTTCAAATGTGATGGAAATGCTCTTTAAGGCTCCAGCTTTCTTTGGCATCGATTTCATGGATCCCATCCTTCAAAATTATGTTCTAACTAAACAGCTTAGCTAATTTTAGTTTCCTTAAGAAACTATGTTTAAAACAGAGGCAGTTTTCCAGCAGCAAATATAAAAGCCTCATTTGACATGCTGTGATAATTGAACAACAAAGCACAACACTGCTACGGTTCTCCAAGCAATTTATCTGTTGGCTGTTTGGCTCCGTATATAGGAAGCAGAAACACTACAAGGAGCAAACTGAAAATAATGAACTAAATATTCCCCTTACAAGATGTGCCAGTGAGGAGCCATGAGTGCCCAGGTGCTCGTAGAAATGAGATGTACCCAATGGAAGATAGGAATCTTACAGACAGAGGAAACTTGCTCATGTTTCAGCTTAATGTTTAACTATCAGTGCTGTGAGGACACTTCACACCTTACACCAGTGCAAAGTCAACTGAGACAGTGCAACACAGAACCACGGCCTAATACCCCAGTTCCGAATACAGAAGCAGCCAAGGTAAGTTTGCTTTGGGCTGTGTGATGCTCCCTGGAGGGGAGCTGCACCTAAGGCAGCTGTGGTAATGGTATTCCTGCCAGGAAGGCAGGCTATGTGTCTAGCTAGCTCTGGGGACTGCTTCCTGCTCAGCTGGTATCAGTGGTGTCGCTGCAGTAAGCGCCTATCAGCTGCATGGAAAGGGATGAGGTCTGGACTGTTCTGCACTCCACAGCAGCAGGCACTGGCTGTTCTGTGGCACACTGCACTGGGATGAGTGACACCTTTCTCACTTGACATCTCATATAGACTGAAGCTCCAGCTTCTAACTCTAGGCAAGCACACAGCTTGGAAATCAAATGCTAAATTCAATCAATTCACACCACAGTGGCAAGCCTAGCAAATGAAGGCCTGAATTAAGTAACAAAGCAAATCTCCCTCCTCTTAGAGATGACAAACTACATGAAAAGCCACAATGTAAGCATGAGGTACATTAACACCTGCAGAGAGGGCCCCTGTATCCCTGGAAGAGCTCACCACAGAACCCAGGCGGTTGTACTGGCACAGCTGGTTCAGGGAAAAAGCTGTTGGGTAGCTGTTGAGCTACACCAACACTCATCTTCCTGCAGCTGCAAGGGCAAATTGGGGCATTTATCAGAAACAAAGGAAGTGGCAAAGTGTGGCTTTATATCAACAATGTTTGTGTAAAGAATGAGGTACCTAAATTTCAGAGGAGTTTAGCAATTCAGCTGCCATCTGCTATTTCATTTTACTGACTAAACAGAAGAACTCTGAGGAATGAGTACTAAAAGCTTCAAAAATGCTATTGTACCTCTGTGCTGATGGAGTTCAATTCCCCAACTCAGCATTAAGGCTTCAAATGCCGCCATGAAGTCAAATCATAAATTTCACCAGCGCCTTTCATAAGGGACCCCTAAAAATCTCTGTTTTGCTACTACATTTTCACTGCCGGAAGGCAGCATCTGTTCAACAGCTTCAGCATTAAACACTAAGCAGTATGCTGGCATAAGCTGTAATTCTGCTATGTAGCCACAATTAAACTTTGCACCTTTCTGAACAGTGCAAGAACTTCAGCCCTCCACTAGCAGACAAAGGCTCAGTTTAGATCAGTCTTTGGGAGGGAGGACGCTCGCTTCCAGTTACTCACAGACTGGACAAGTTAAAGATTTGCAGATGACAGCAATGGGGAGCCATCCCCTTTCCGTGTGCATGCGGCTGATCCCCCATCACCTGCGGAGCAGGCCATTTTCTCTGTTCAGAGATGGCTCAGGGCAGCACTGGTGGGTAACACACTGGTTCCAAGGGCGTTACTGATCGGCTGAGCTGCAGTAACCCCACCACAAATGATCCAACACATCCGCAGCCCAATCTGCGTCCTGAACCCACCTCTCCCCACGGCATCAGCTCACCTCCGAGCAGCCTCTTCGATGCTCTCCCCTGGCTGCACCTTCCCACCGAAGCCATTCCACAGCCCGGCTCCGAACCCCCGTTTCTTCATGCCCAGAAGGACACGTTGTGGCTGCACCACCAGGACCAGGGTGAAGAGCTTGGTGGTGTACATGGCTCCTGGGCAGGAGATGAGGGCACGCTGCGCCAAGGGCTCCCGGCACCCCTCGGAGGGGAGGGCAGGCTGCTCCTCCAGCACAGCAGGTGCAGGCGGCCCCTCTACCCCAAACACCCATCATGCCATCCCCTGGCCCCTGCCAACCCCAGCCCGAACCCTCCGTCCCCAGCGCTTGCTGCTCTAGCATTCTCCACCCACCCTCCTGCTCCCCCAGCACCCTCTCCCCAAATCACAGTCATAGGCTCAACTAAGTTGGAAAAGACCTTTAAGATCGTGAAGTCCAACTGCACTGCCAAGTCCACCACTAAACCATGTCACTAAGGGCAAACTGATGTTCTCTCAAGACCTCCACTCACACAGCCACCCCTCACTTCACCTCCAACAGTGGCCCACGCTATATGGCTGCTGCTCCTACCCCTCATGGCCACCCCTCATCTGCCCTCAGGGTCTCCCCTCATGGCCATTCCTCACATCCCATGGCCACCCCTGTGCATCCCTCATGATCTTCCCTTATGGCTGCCCCTCTTTTCTCCTCGGGATCCCTCCTCACGACCGCTCCCCACCCCTCATGGCCACCCCTCATCTGCCCTCAGGGTCTCCCCTCATGGCCACCCCTCATCTGCCCTCAGGGTCTCCCCTCATGGCCACCCCTGTGCATCCCTCATGATCTTCCCTTATGACTGCCCCTCTTTTCTCCTCGGGATCCCCCCTCACCACCGCTCCCCACCCCTCATGGCCGCTCCCCTGCTCCCCCCTATCCAAGCCGCAATCCCCCCGTCCCGGTCCCCTCAGCACCTCGGCCCTTCACTCCCGGCTTTCCCGCCCACAGCGACGCTCCCACCTCAGAGGAGGCCCTGCCCGCTGCGGCCTTTCCCGCGCCGCCGCCGCTGCAGCCCCGCCTGCGGTAGCTGTGAGGGGAGGCGGGGCGGGCTGAGGCGGCCGCCATGGCGGCGCGGCGGGCTGCTGCTGCTGCTGCCGCCGGGGGTAGGTGCGTGGCGGGGCTGCTGAGGCAACCATCGGAGCCGGGCCCGATGGGTGTCCCGGGAAGGGTTGGTGTTATCCCCGGCGCCTTAAAGCTTTCCTCAGAAACGGGTACCGTGCGGTTTGGGTTTGTCACTGTTGGGAATACCGAAGAGGGGCTTTGTTACCTGGACGGCTGTGGTAGTAGCGGTCGTTGATGTGCTCTGCCCAGAGACATGGAGGAGCTGGGGCAGCCTTCCTTCCTCCGAGGGGCTGAGGTACCCGCAGCCGCCCCTCTGAAGCAGCCGGTGCGTGTGCTGGGGTCAGGCTGCCATGCCGTGGCCCTGTGGGCCGGGAACACAAGCACCAGAGCAGAAAAGAAGAGCTGTCTGTGAGGGAACCCGTCTGTCCCACCTCAGGGTAACCTGTGAGGCATCCACCCCAAACACAGCCCTTTGGTTGAGGCTGGACCAGGCAACAAAGGGCATCGTGAATCTCAAATCTGGGGGCTTTTTTGTGAGCCTGGGAGGAGATGAAGGTGCAGCTAGAATTGATTAGCTATATAGAGACCTTTGAAATACATAGTGATGGGGCTTGAAGCAACCTGGTCCAGTGGAAGGTGTCCCTGCCCATGGCAGGGGGTTGGAACTGGATGAGCTTTATGGCCCTTTCCAGCCCTATCCCTTCTGTGATTCTATGATTATGTCCTAATTGATTAACTTGCCTTCCTTACCGGGCAGCTGTTGGCATTTGGTGAGCAAATGTCTGCACACCACGGTGGGGTTTCTGAAGAAAACCGGCGCTGAGCACTGGTGGTTGCAGCGGCACATGAAGGACCCCTTTGTCAAGGCAGCGAAGCAGCAGCATTACCGTTGCCGAAGTGCCTTCAAGTTACTGGAAATTGATGACAAGCTTCATATTCTTCGTCCAGGATTTTCTGTTCTTGACTGTGGAGCGGCGCCCGGTGCTTGGAGTCAGGTTGCTGTAGAGAGAGTCAATGCCTTAGGTACCGGTAAGTGCATGTTGGCAGGCAAGGCAGGGATGCTGCTTGTCTTGAGGTGTGTGAGAAAACTCAGTTGTGATGGTGGTGGTGGTGTAGGGAATGGATTATGGATGCTGGTAAATGCCAGGAGTCACTGGCAGGTGTGAAGATGAGTGCCAGTGTGGCAGTGAGGAACAGGAACTCTTCATATGGTCTGGAGACACCGTATTTGTGACGTTAAAGCTTAACGTGGTGCTAATGTTCTGATTAAGTGTTATGGGGAAGATCCCTTCATCCCGCTCTGAAATGGATGTGGCCTCAGGACGCAGCTTGGCTTTCCTGAATTCTTATTTCCCTCCTTGAAAAATGATAGTACCCACTATATCCAGTTTATGTGTTTTAAGCTATTAATATTTACAAGATAAGGTGTTACCATCTGTACTGGCGTCCAGCATTTCTGGACTGTCAGCCTTGAAAGAGCAGAAGAAAACCAAGAAAAATACGCCTTGCTTATCCAAAGTAGCTGAGTTCTCACATCCTGAATGGATTAGCTTACAGCAAACCATACATCCAGACACATGTAGCAAATTGTCTAAGGGTAAGAAGACCAGATGTGGCAGGCGATGTGTTTTTTGTTTATTGACTAGCACAGAGCTCCTGCCTATGGAGGTTGTTTGCAACCATTATGAGTGTTCAGTGTGTCATTCGTTCTTATCTAGATCCTGCTGTCCGCACCGGCTTCGTCCTTGGTGTTGACCTCCTTCGGATTGCTCCTCTGGAAGGAGCAGTTTTCCTGTCAGAGGCTGACATTGCAGACCCAAACACGCTGAGGATGATTCAGAGTCTGCTTCCTGCAGAGAAGGTGGATGTTATCTTGAGCGACATGGCACCTAATGCGACAGGCATCAAAGAACTGGATCACCAGAAACTGATCAATCTATGTTTAGGCCTTCTGAAGGTATCCCAAAGTATTTTAAAGCCGAAAGGAACGCTGCTCTGTAAATTCTGGGATGGGTATGAGTCCCGTCTTCTGCAGAACAGACTGAAGGAGCAGTTCCAAGATGTGAGAACTATAAAGCCTCAGGCCAGCCGGAAGGACTCTGCTGAATCTTACTATTTGGCGAGACTGTACAAAGGGAAGTGAAGGCTAAAACCTGCAGATTGTCAAACAGGTGATCAGACACTCACTGGAAACCCAAATGTGGTGTGTGTTTAATGAAAAATCCCACCATTGAGACCCTGGGGAAATCCACCATGACTGTGACAAACTACATCACATACAAAAATAACGAGGGTGGTGCCCTGCTGCCTGTATCTGCTAATTATCCCAGCAGAGGCATCCAATCTAACTTCTCACCTGCGGGGAAAACAGTTGGGAATGGAGAGGAGCAATCTGAAAGGTGACCTCTGGGGCTTGGAGTAGTGGAAATGGAAATAAACAATGATTTTATGAGGTTTTAATGCGTGCTTGGAAATTATTGCACTGTTAATGTTGTCCTGTGTGAGGTTAACCATAAAAGGTGGCTGTTGGACTGAGAGGTAACAGAAAGGGCATTCTAAGCCAATTTGGTGCCTCTTCACCTTTCTTTAAAGCTGGTGCAATTTATCAGTGATGTAAAAATAGGTAACGTTTTTGTGCCTGTCAGGGTCTGTATCGTCACCCAGAAGGTAGCTTCCCTTCTGTTTTCAGTAATATATTTGACCAATGCTGTTCCTTAAGTGAGATGATGAGGTGTTCGTTGGATCCCAAACAGGGAGGGTTACTGATTGAGTTGCTAGAGTTCCTTTTCCACAAATAAATCTAGTCGCTGCTAAGATAAGATCTGTTTATTGGGAAGTGACAACTTTAACATTAAGCAGCGCTTTTATCCAGCTGACTGTGGCATGAGTTACAAGAGGGGCTGGTGACAGTGGTTGAAGGCTTCCAGATCTTTCTCCTTGTAAACAGCTCATTTGGGATTGCTTACAGGGTTATCGAATTCCACCTGCTTTGAAACGCCCCGATTCCTTAAACTGGGAAAACGGTGTTGCTGTGTGTAAGTTTGGTAAGGAAAGCCTCAGTGAAGCCCATTACCCCCCCGCAATGGCGCTGCCGCGGGGCATTACGGTAAAGCGCGGAGGCCGCGGCGTGGTGCGCGCCTAGTCTCGTCCTTACGGCGGCGCGCGGCGCTGTTCTCGCGAGAGCTGGGCACGAGTTCACGCGCGATTTCGGCGCCGGGGCGAGGAGGGAGATCCAAGCGGGACGCGCGTCGCGGTGAGTGAGGGCGGGAGCGCCTGAGGGTGGGCGGGAGGCCGCTGGCTCCGCTCGGCCCGGACCGGACCGGCACGGCCCGGCTCGCCGCTCCCCTCTTCCCACTCGGCTGTCGCTGCCGGCCGAGTCCGGTGTCGTAGGAGCGGGGAAGGGAGGCTGTGCCCTGTCCCTGTTTCTCTTACCCCTGGGCGGCCGAGGCCGGGCAGGGCTGTGGGCGCTGCTGAGGCCCCGCTCCTCCTGTGCGCTGTCGGGGGGTCCGTGGGGGAAACCTCCCCCGCGGTGCCCGGGGCACCTTTGCCAGAGGGTTTTCTGCAGCGGGGACACACTTGTCCTTTTAATTTTTAGCGTTGTTCGTGATTTCAAATCAGGCTTTCTGTGCAGTTACCTGTTGGCAGTGGTGTATCCTGAATTGATTTGCATGAGGTACTGATATACTTATTGCGAATAAACATTTTCATTTGGGTTTTGGCTGATCCGTTGCCTATATTGATATTATCTCTTCTCTTCGCAGTGATATAAATCCAAAGAGTAACGGCTATGTTGCTTTGAAAGTTAGACCCAAGTCTGTGTCTTTGGTACGTGGCTGTGTGGATGCAGTTGCCTTTCATGGCCCTGAGGCTTTGTGGGGCTCACCAGACTTACTTGAAGTCTCCTGGGAAACCTTGCAGGCTTTTCTTGTGATCCAGGCTTATTTTGGCTTTGGCCATTTTGTTAATATTCTAGATTCGAAGGAAGAATTGTGAGAGCTTTTATGTGAATGAGGAGACCGGGTTTTACTTACAGAAGTGACCTTGGGAAGTTTTGTTGCTGGAAGTTCAGTTGCAAAGTGCTTTTTGGAAGCCAGAGGCAAGTTGTGCAGAAGGTAGGATTTGCTGCTACTATGGAATTCTTCCCCCATCAGCCTCAGGTGTTTGGATGAAGAGTAGTAAGTTCTGTTGCTAGTGTTAGGTGCTGCAGATCTTCATGTCCTACAATGTTAACTTGTATCCCAGACTGTTACCTTGATTGTATAGGAAAGGAAAACTCAGTTTTGTATCATTTATGATAGCTTTTATTTACACACTGACGGGCTGAGATTTGGGGGAGAATGTATTTAAATAAATCATTTCAGGTAGAAAGCTCAAGGAAAACCAGGCTGTTTTGCATAGTTTTCTCATTTAGGAGGCATGCAACTTCAGCCTTGCTTGGATAGTGGTTTCTGATTCAAATTGATGCCAGCATTGACCAGCAGATTGGGTTTTGTACCCTGTGAATTGAAAGACCTTCCATTTAGTGTTGCATTTAGGCAACAATGCATCTCTTTTTAGCAAAGCAGACTATTTAGCAGCTTGCTCTGAATGTTTTGCTGCTGACTTTCTGTGTACTTCCAGAGCCATGGATGACTTCGAAAATAACACCACCGTCTTCTCCGCCCTGAGATCCCTCAACAACTTCATTTCACTTGAGGGGGTATCTGGGCCGGCGACGCCAGGCTCGTCTCGGAGCGCCTTGCAGATTCAGTACCAGCAGAGGGTGCAGGTGAGGTGTCCTCGTCCCGGTGATGCTCGCAGGATCGTTTCAGTGTGGTTGTATATACTCTTTTTGATTCCAGGAACTGGGATTGATTTCATGAAGATCTCGCCATTCTTTCTACAGCTGATATTCATACAAGCTCAATGGAAGCTTGCTTTTGATCAACATTCTGGAATCTTTAAATTGTTTTAAAGGGTCAGACATTTATTTCTGTTTTGTAAAAATTTCAGGCATGTCCTTTGAATATTTTCCTGCTGGTTATAGGTGCATCCAGCTCAGGGAATTAAATTATGTTGTTTTCATATTGCTGAACAAAGGAGCTTTGATCAATTAATATTTTCTAGCAAGTCATTTTGTTACTTTTTTGTACAATGTTCATTAGAGTTCCTGTGTCTGGACACGTGCAGGAGACTTGTCTTGTGTGTGGCTTTGATGTGGTGACCAGTTGTGCTTTCTTGTCCACTGCTGTTCATTTCCATATATTTGTTTTGGGCTCTTTCCTGTAAGCTGCCTCATGCTTGTGAAGCATGAGGTTAACATCTTGGATCCTAAGGACTATTTATTAGGCTGGAATGAAGTTTCTGTGTTTTGTATCTTAATGTAATTTCTATTTGAGTCTCTAAATATAAAATAAACTTGCTTTCTTTTTAATGTCAATCTGCTTTGCATTTAGAATGGAAAAAACTATGCATTTTCTGCCTGTGGTACATCTTTGATTACAAAGATGGTTAGAGGAGCCTCTCCCTGGTTATAGAGTCTCCCTTAGTCTTGAATGTGCAGTGCTTAGACATGAGGTGGTCTATTAATATTGCCTGTGTTCTAGGGTAATTGGAATGAAAGAATGAAGTGTAATGTGGCAGTTAGAGAACCGTGTTATTTTGCTAGCAGTTAAACTTCCTGGGGAGCATGATCTCTGTTTCTCGGTTAGCTGCTGTTACTTTCATGAGGCTTGGGAAGTTCATCATTAACACTTTTTTTCTAGACAGAGAAGTACATTTTGTCAGAGTATCTCTAGAGATTGAATGAGAAATTCTGAATGAAGAACTTGACATTTGCTTCTTTCCAGCTAACATTGAGTTGATGTGGGTTTCCGAGTGTGTTGTTGAACTCTTGGTTTCCCCATCTGCAGTTGGTGTGAGAGTACCATAAATATGGTGATAGGTTCCTTGTAACTTGTGAAGTGGCATTCAAGTGTGAGCACAAGGTGGGAGCTAGTAATGTTATATGCTGTTAATGGTGTGTAATGTCCCTTTTCACACATGGTCTGGTGAGATGGAAGAACAAGCGGGGCAGATCCACTCCAAATCCCAGCTCCTGCAGGTGGAACGAGAGAAGATGCAGATGGAGCTTAGCCACAAACGAGCTCGCATTGAGCTGGAGAAGGCAGCTAATACTAATGCCAGGAACTATGAGGTAGGTATGTCAGTTGCAGATGGTTTGATGGCATAGACCTAAGTCAGAACATACATAGTACATTTACGTTGGTGTTTTAGTTTGGATGAGGGGTATACTCTTGACTTCTCGTGTGCTGTGCTTTGGTTTGCAGTGGAATGTCTCAGAACGTGTATAGTCAGCTTTTTTGGGGATGAAACTAAACTGAAGGGTGCAGGCCAGGAGCAAGCCTAGTGTTCTCCAGCTGCTAAGAGACACTGTCTTCAGAACAAGACTTCAGCAAATCTGTAGTAAATCGTCCTGGAATACATTTACTATGTTTGCATTCACTCCAGATGTGATGGTGGTGTGGGTGTCAAGTTCCCAGCACAAACTGTTTTGCTCTGCAGATCCCCTCACAGTGCATTGCACTAACTTACTGATGTACACTGGAATGTGAACATCAGAGCCTGGTTTGGTTGACAAATGAATGATCTGATCACAAGCTTCCATTAGTTTAGCACTGAAGTCATCATGGGTAGCAGTAACAAAAGGATTTAGTACTTGTTTCTCCCAGAAGTATTTAAGTGTTTTTCTCCCAGATGAATTTGAACTTCTGCTGGCACAATTGCCAGCATGTACTTTGTGTGACTGTAATTAATTGGAATGGCAACAGTGCCAACTGTGCACTGTCACACAAGAGAGCTTGCACCGATAAAACAGTGAGCCTCACTTGGGGACAAAGAGCTTTTATTACTTTCTGGTCTGATGCCCACATATATTTGCTTAGCTACGTTACTGGAATAAGTAGTAGATGTGTGGGTTTTGTAGCATAACAAAGATCTTATATGAAGCTGATTATTAGAAAAGAAATCCTTAAAAAAATAAGCATGTTTTGTTGTGTTTCACAATGGTGCTGGGTGACAGATTTGGTGTGTGGTTGTGAAATAGCGAGTCAGTGTTCCTCTGAAGTCAGGTATGGGATTAAGCCAAGTTCAAACTGGAATGTAGTTGACTCAGTCACAGAAACCCTTGAAATACTGGTACAGAAAAAGGGAGTAGCGCTAATCCAGCACTTTGGTAATTAGCCTGCTCAGATTCTGTGTTTTTCCAAGTCATGTGGATAAAGGTTTTGGGAACCTCACATTGCTTTGCATAATCCTTGCTTACTATGTAAATCCGTGTCTCGATTTGCTTTGATTGGCAAAGCAATTTACTGCACATTTTTTCAATAATCAATTTGTGGTAGGAATAAACTTCCACAGAAATGGTGTATGAGAGGTTTTCAGAGGGCAAAAATATTTATTGTATTGATAATACTGTGCATTTAAACCCTGTTTCTTTTATGTTACATATCCTTATACAACTTCGAGAAGTTGCAAAGGGAAGTTTGTCTTATTAACCCAGCTGTTGAGATCTGAGTTTCTGGAAGTCAATTTGCTGTGGATGAGTTGGCTTCAAACTGAGCATCAAATGGTTTCATCTTTGAGCGTGCAGTGGAGTCATGTCTGTGTTCTCATCTTCATGTCTTAGTCTTCCAGATCGCTTAGACTGCCTCTTAATTTTCTAGCTCCTTTGCCCTGGGTAGGTCCTTGACGTTGAGTTGCTATTGGTAGTATTTTTGCCCCTGCTAGTGCTCTGACCACTGCAATGAGGAATGGAGACAGGAGAAACCAAAACAGCTTCAGTTTTGTGCTACTTTCCTCTTACATCTCTTTGTGTTTTGCTTTTTCACTATTACAAGCGAGAGGCTGACCGTAACCGGGAGCTGCTCACGCGCATAAAGCAATATCAGGAAAGGGAAACAGAAGCTGAAAATAAACTGAAAGAACAAATGGAGATGAACAAGTGCTATAAGAAGAGCATGGAGACAATGAGTAAGAAGCTGCAAGAGAAGGAGAGCAAATTAGCTGAAGCCAATGAAGTAAGAACAGAATAAATTTTGAATCCCTTTATAGCTTCCGGTGACTGACTTTGAAGTTCTTGTGAATTGAAAATACCCTTTTTGATTAAAAAAAAACCCAACTAAACAAAACCAACAACCCAGATGAAACAATTGGAAGCACTGTATTTAGGAATAAAGCCTGGTGGTATGTGTCTGTTTGCTGTCAAAGCTTAGAACCTAGCCAAGTCCAGAGACAAGTAAGCAGGTCAGAAGCTGTCACTGTGTTAATTAACAATGAGAAGGGATTTCTTAGATTGATATGGAAAAGGAGAAAAATGTGCAAGGCAATATAAAGCGCCTAGGTTTGGAAGTCAGGTTACATGATACTGAGTAAAGAAAGGGGAAATGATGGAGGAGGTAAGATGGGAAGGTGTTGAGGAAAGCAGGGAGAATTGTAGAGCGGAGGAGACCAAAGTTATGTACAAAGTACTTCTTCCTGCAGTGTCTTAGGTGCTTTTGTGTTCCACTGTAGAATGAGTGCTTGGATAATTCTGATTTCAGCTCTTTGGGATGAGTCGACCATCTTCTCAACCTTCAACCTTTTCAGATACCATTCTAGTTTAGTTCAGCTAGTTCGTTTGTAACTTTTCTGTTTAATTGCATCAGCTGTGTACCTCTAGAGTCATTAAGCCTTCTTGCTGCCTAGCTATCACTGTAAATATTTGTGTAATAAAGCAGGTAAGCATATGTAACGTGCCATTTATTGGTGCTTAAAAACAGGGAGACAGTGATGACGTATAAGAGAAACTAAACCCATGTATGAAATGTGTGCAGCATTTCTGTTTCTGTGTTCTTTTTATTATATCCATCAGTATCAAGAGGAGAACCCTACATGACTCTCAGTGTAGAAAATACCTTACATATGGAATGTTTTGAGATTTTTCTGTTAAAGGGAGATTAATAATGACTATTTGAAACAAACCTGTGAGGTTTTCTTTAGAATGAAGATATTTAGAACAACATTTTTAAATCCACTGTCCGCCCCCCCCTTCAGGAAAGCATAATACAGCTGGTATTTAGTTGAGGCAAACCCAGATGCTTTCATTTTGGCTGTGTTTCAAGATTTAATTTGGAATGGTTGTGGGATTAAGTTTTTACTTTAATATATATAGTTGTGTTTTATCATCATCTAGCTTTGAAGCTTGATAGTTTTCATGCCAGTTTGAGGTTACCCACTCAATAGGTAATGGAAATGACAATTTGGGTGACAGATAAAAGCAACTAAATTACTTTCTTTTGCCTTTGTTTTTGAGGTGAGTTTGCAGGTCTGAAGGTTTGCAAGAGTGTGGGATTGTTTCTAGATTCACTGTTTGAACTTTTAATTTGGATATGATTTCTGTCTATCACCATCCATAATGTTTGGCTTGGAGAGTCATAGCCTTCTGTGTTTATTCTTTCTTTCCGTTAATTCAGACAATCACTGTATTAAAAGGGAAAATCTCAGAACTGCAATGGAGTAAAATGAATCAAGAGATGCAGATGACAAGCCAAGACTCTCAGAAGCAGGAACTGATGGAACAGCTGGATGTTCAACATAAGTAAGCAGGGGATCAATGACTATGGAGAAAAAGGCAAACAAAACTTCAGTCTTCTGTAGCTGTTGTCACTCAGAAAACTTTCCACAGCATTTGATTTCCGATCTTCAAAGGGGTTCTTTGATCTGGATGTTGCAGGTTATAACAGTTGTTTGGAGCTAGCTCTGAGGTGCAATTTAATTGCACCTTGAGGAAAAAAAAAACAAACAAAAGCCCAAACTTGAACTTAAAATCTCAGTGATGTCTCATGTTCATGGTAGAGAGTTAACAGAAGGCATGTGGGTGGGAAAGGCTAATCTGAACTTTATGGACTGAACAGAACAAAAATACCAAGCTTTAACTCCTAGTTGAGGGGCAGTTGAAAGATATGTGGTTTTTTTTTTTGACTTACTCTGTAAATTCAACTCCTCAGTTTCAAAGGTGCTCTTTATTTACTGTGTGTATTTGTTGGTTTCATAATTAGGGTGGCTTTGATTTTTGGATGTTTCTCAAGATGCATGTTTTTACTAAAATAAGTTTTTTTTCTTTCTAAATTAGAGAGAGATGGTATGAGTGTGAAACTCTGCGAGAGCCAATCTCCTGTAACAGTACTATATACCTTGTTAGTAGTGTTTGAAAATGTTTGTCAGCGATACTTCTGCATGTAGGTGGTTTCTGGTATGTGATTCCCGGGTGCTATATGTCTCTTGTATGTGCATCTAATAGAAAATGGCAAGAAGCTTGTCAGCAAATCCAGATGTTGCAAGCAAACCAATCCCATCTAGCAGAATATGAACAGAAGATTAAGGTAAGAAGCTCTGTGGGCTGTATAAGCTTTAGTTTTTAATCTCTTCCATGGAAGAACAGAACTGTGTTTTTCTAAGCATAATTACTGTTGCAGAAATAAGAGGTTAGTTTGTCGTGTAAGAATCTGATCTGATGGCCAGCAAGATCTGAAGTTGGCTAAATTGGCTTGGATGGTCCAGACTACCTGTGATTAACTGTAACATAACACACTTCACCTTTGTTGTATCAATTGATTGAGAAAAAGCATCTACCTATGCTTTCTCAATAGAAAGCTGATTTATATCCTTCTGCAGTGCTCTGCAGAAACACTGTGTTTGAGCTTGTGCCAGGGCACAAGGTTGCCCTGCAAAATATTCACATGAAGTGGGTCCTTTTTAATGATTAGCAGAGATCTTGTTTTGTTACGAACTGAAGGTAAATAGGTTTAGGGAAGAGTCCAGCCCAGGTATTACAAGTGGAACAAGAGTCATCCCTGCTTTGAGCGATGGATTGGGCCAGATGACCCACTGAGTTCCCTTCCAACTTCATGCAAGGCATTGACTTGAGTTTAAAAAGTACAATGGAGGAGTAACTTTTGAGTTCCATGTTAAACATTGCTGTCTTCTTGCCATCCCATATTTTCTAGGATCTGGAACAGAAGCTCTCCCAGCAGGAACATGATGCTGTAATTGTCAAGAACATGAAGACAGAACTGGCTCGTCTCCCAAAAATGGAGCGGGAATTGCGCCAACTCAAGGAGGAAAATGCCTACTTCAGGTGAAAGAAGGGTTTAATTGTTGAGAGGTTTAGCTTGTGTGAGGTGTCCCTGCCCATAGCAGGGGGGCTGGAACTAGATGGTCTTAAGGTCCTTTCCAACCCTAACTATACTATGATTCTGTATGTGCTACAGTGGCACTATATGTTTTTTCAAATCCCTCTGTTGGGCTGCCATGTGGGAAACTTTAGAAGGAAGCTTAAATGCTACATATAAATACTGGGTCTGAATTGAGCAGGTTGTGATGGTTACCAGAGGATTTGACAGGATCTGGGTAATCTCCCTAAACACAGCAAGAGCCTCAGAGAATGTGTATTGATTGTTCTGGATGTTTGTTGGATATGTTCTGTGATCTGTTTGTTAGAACAAAATTCCATGTTTAAAGGTAGTGATGAGCTCTGTACAGCTTTGGGAAAGGAATTCCTGTAGAGTATAGAGACAGCTGATCACTTCTTTAATAACTCTTTTTGTTTAGTTATTGTTGCCACTGTTTTAGAGGCCTGTTGTTCCGGCATCACGTTTGGAAAGTTTTGTTTAAGTGTCTAAAAGCATTCTGATACGGACCTGGGTCTCTGAAGTGGCAATTAGTTTGAAAAATTAAATTCCTGTGTACTATGAAATAAGTTGCCTTAGAGATTCGTGTATTTTTTTGTTAAAGTAAACTTAATTCCCATCTTTTGGTGCATCTTAGAAAAAAACCCTTGAGTTACATGTGTGATCTTACCAGCTTTTTCTTCTCCTAAAATTAAGTCTGTTGGCTTTGTTTTTGTTCTTTTTTCATGACAATTTTAAATTGGTTATCTTGGAATCTTTTCTCGTGCTTGGGTGTTTTTGTTGTGCACAGAAACGTGCTGTCAACAGATTAAAGGTCATTTTTTACAAACAGGTTTATCTTAGCCTTACACACCTTAAGCAGTGTCAAACGTGCTCAGCCATCACAGAGCACTCAAAGCCCCAGTGTTTGCCACTTGCTGTGTTCCAGCCTGTGTTCAGCCTGCCTGAAGATTGGAGTAGGGAGCCTTTTGCTACCCTTCACGCTGTTTTGCCAATCAGTGAAGCAGATAAGAGACTTCAGGTTCTTTGGACGTAACGAGAGCGGCACTTAGAGTAGGAAAAAGCCCAGTTTAATAACGTTGAGTTTCTGTTGTAGCAGTGGCTTTGCAGTGAGGGTTATAGAAGTGAGTCAACTGAATGTCATGAAGTCTGTTCCATGTCATAGGATCCCTTTTAATTCCAGGTGTATCCAGAAGTTAGTGAGGATGAATTGAGTTGCCTGGCTCTTTAATTGTTGTTTCTCTTTTTCACCACAGGGAAATGAAAGAAAACAATGGATTGCTCAAAGAGGAGGTAGAAGGTCTCCAAAGAAAACTGGAACGCTATGAGAAAGTCCAAGCACAGCTCGCGACCCTTGAATTGGAAAATGAGGTGAGCAGCTGGGAGTGAGCAGGTGGGTGAGCAGGAGAGAGGTTTCCTTTGTTGCCTGTCCTGTCTTTTAGGCTCTTCCTGTATTTTTTAGTTGAGATGACATACTTGTTTTAATTAATGTGTTCCAACCAGGCATTCCCAGAGTTAAATGTCAGCATGAGAGGAGCCATGGCAATAAAGATGACAAACGCAAAAGGTTAATCTGCTATTCAGCTGAAGACTTTGTGTAAAGAACTATCTCCTCATAGTGTCTTTTTTGGCCTTGCTGTTTGTTTCTTGCCTCTCTTCTGCTAGAAATGTCATTTTTGGTGTTAAGCTGAACAGGTGTGTGGTAAGAACCCTGGCAGGCACTTGGATTACTGCCAGTGCTAGCGGAACCAGAATGTGGTCTCAGATGAATAAAATTACTTTGCTTCCATCCCACCCTATATCAGTCAGACGGCAAGCTGTCAAGATATTAACCTTATTGTGAACCTGTTGATCTGCATAACTATAGTGGTGTCTGATCAGGTTTAGATCATACAATTTGGCATTGACTAAAAATAAAAAGCTAGAGGAGAAACTGGAGGAGGAGAAATAGGCACTTCAGCTACTACAGGATTGGTGTTGAGAATACAGCTTGTTTACTTCTCCACTGCCAGGAGTCTGGTCTACCAACGTCTAGTACACTGATGGTAACTCACAGGGTTAGGTAATCTATAGTGCTGAAGTGTAACATGGATTCTGTCTCAGAGCTGTAGTGACAGGGAAAATGTTTGTGAGGAATGGGGAATGACAACCAGAAATGCTAGATAAGAAGATAATGAAATTCACAGGAGGAAAAGGCATTGACTTTGAATGAAGGATTATGGGAAAACTGTGGAAAATGAGCTGTTAGAGCATTTGTCTGTGTCTCTAACTCTTTTGATCTCTACTTCAGAAACTTCTGGGAAAACTAAAAAGCTGGGAGAAAGTGGACCAGAGCACTGGCTTGAACATCAGGTATGTGCTCACAGCTCTGCAAAGAGGTACAGTTGTAAATGGTTTTCCTTTCCTCTGAATCATCTGATCTCTGCAGTGTGCTGGTCATGTTTCTTGATGTGGAGGTTTTTCCAGTACTTTATTATATATGGGAAGAATCATAGGATACACACTGTTACAGAGTACCTTTGGGAGCTAACAATTGTTTTTCACCAAGTCAGCTTGACAGTGTCTCTAAGGCTCAGTTTTGAGTTCTCTGAACTCCTTGTGTATAAACATTCATGTTTAGTTAGAGACTCTGCTAGTTTAGTAAGTGAACTCTTAAGAATATTAGGATGTGTTCAGAGAAAAGAATGTGTTGACAAGATTCTTGTGACAAACCGCTGTAAATATAGTTTCTTTGAAATCTGGGTATCAAAATAAACTGCCAGATCATGTTGTGGTGACTTTTCTTCCCTAAAGCAGCTGAAGAACTGTTTTGGTTTGGCTAATGAGAAATGGAATAAACTCAGTTTCTTATAAAAGAGGGAAAACTCTTCACCCCTCCAATGGTATTTTGTAACAGAAGCTTGTCAGTTTGGATACTGTTACTTAACAGCTTTCTGACATGGAGCACTGAACCAGATTTCTTTAAGATCTCTGGTACGTATGTGGTATAGAGAAGGGCTGGAAATGGTGCATTTTCTGATCATTTTCTTCCATGCAGAAGGTTTTCTGTGTAACTATCCTTTCATGTGTCCTGTTTCAGCACTGCTTTATCTTCTCTAAATGCTTACGTTGTTGTTACATTAGAAAGAGAAGTATTTCTTTGTAAATAGCTGTCTTGATAGCAGCATTCTAGTACAGATCACCTTTCATACTGGATCAAGGCCTGAGCTGCAGCATGAACCACAGAACCTAATTTTACTAGTTGTTTCTTTTTTCCATTCATTACATGTGCCCAACAACAGAGTTGTATCTGCAAACTGCTGTGATTGTTTGGAAATAGGAATGTTTGAATATGCACCTATGGTTTGGGCACATTATTGCTTCATGTAGAAAATACTTGTGTTTAACTTGGGAAAGCTCCCTTAGTTTTCCCACTGTTTTCTGTTTAATGAGGACAACGAACCTTTCTCTAGAGACATGCTAGTATGACTGAGATCCTCTTCTGCCTCTGCTGAGGATACATACATTTAGATGGAGTTAAAATTGTGCTACATCTCCTATGGCAAGGAATGGCCAGAAATAGTATGAATCCTTTTCACAAAATGTGTGCTATCAGACAGCAGAGTAAAAGCTTTTTACTTACCTCAAGCTGTTAAAGGTTTAATGAGGTAATTTCACACTGGGAGAGAAATGGAACCAAGTGATTCTGCCTGTGGAAGTCTAATAACTCCTTCATTTAAAATCAGAATATTCACTGGAAAGTGCTAGGCTTTGATTGGGCCATATTGTTTAGTGCTATTAATGGCGTCTTCTCTTACAGAGGAGGGAATTGCTCCTGAGAAAAGTCATCTTTTGCATGAAATTGTAGCAAGTGGAGCTCGATGATTTCCTTCTCCCTCTTTTTTCCTCCTCTTTTTTTGTTGTTGCTTAGATTTCTTACATCATGAATTACATTGCTTCTCAGTCAGGATTGATGAAGATGATGAGAGATCATTGTCCTAGTTAAGTTCCTGGAGTATACTGTTCGTGAATCATAAAATCATAGCGTCAGCTAGGTTGGAAAAGAGTTTTAAAATCATCAAGAGAAGAGTTAATTGCCCATCTCATACTAGAAGAAAACAGGAGCAAGTTGGATAGTTGTCCCAAAGATGCACAGCAATATGCTGTTTGCTAGTAACTAGATAAGCAAGGCAGAAGGGAAATGCATCTTATTATCATACTCTTCATTGGTACAGAGAATGTGTGTTAAGCGTGTACAGCATGTGGTGTTCCAGGAGAGGATGGGTTTTAATTTCCTCCAGTGCTTCCACAGGGCTTGTTCTGTGTCTGCTGTTGGTGGTTTCTCTTCACTGACTGCCTGGTCCCAACAGGCTTTTTGTCAGATTGGCTTATGATCAGACCTTGGAGTGTAATTTTATGTGATAATACTTGGAAAGGAGGTGCAGCTTTTAGGAGCGTAGTGGTAATCCTGCTGGCTTTAGTACTGGTTTCTTTTTGGTAACAATGAAAGAGGAAAGTGTTTCCCCCCACAAAAGGTGAAGCATTATAAACAAGTTCATTAACAGTTTACTCAAGGCTAATCTTAGGTTTTTTGGTTCTGGATTCCACTTGTAAGCTCCTGGGTTTTCTTCTTGCTCTCATAAACTATGGAAGCAAAGACAGCTTTAGGTCTAGAGCATGTTGGTGTGTTGTGTACTGTTGTGCAATCTTTTGTCCAGAATTTGCCTTTAGAATTATACCTGCCGTATACAATTGTTATAATATCCTTGTAAGCTCCACAATACCCAGACAATAAATTAATACGTATTGTAGTTATGTATGGTTCATGTATGCACATTATGCATGTCCTAATCTTTTTTGTGGTTAATTATAAGTCCTTTTAGTATCTTGATCTTCTTACTGCCTACTTCCCTGCTATAGTTTGCTGCCTCTTATTGTGGTTGTGATTTTTACCTTATGGGTCTTTTTTTGTGCGTTACAGTTACGCTGCCAGGGATTTTCATGCATTTATCATGTGTTGCTCTGACTTCGTACTCCTGCTGTAGGATTTGGTTTCAACTGTAAAAGGAAAAAAAAAAAGCTGAATTTTAAAATTCTTGCTTTGCAAGTAGAAAGTCCTCCTTATTTTGGGGTTCACTCCCTTGGAGAAGGACATTCACGCATGGATATTGTAGGACTTTGTTATTTAGAAAGAGTTGTGTTGAGAAAATAAGCTTATGCTCTGTTGCTCTGGAATGTGCTGATGTAGTTTGTGGTTCTTCAAGATTTAGTATTTGTGTAATTGAGTTGTTGACCATCCTCACTGACGAACCATGACAGACTTGGTTGTTTATTAGAGTTGCACTATTAGCTTAGAGATATTTCCCGGGTAGTTTGTTAACTGCCATTAAACAACATGTATTTTAACCAAAAAGTCCTTGGGGAAGGCTGTGTGTGAGAGGAGGCAGGTGCTTTACGTGGATGATGGTGCATAAAACCATCGACAAGGTGGTGTCCTTCCTCCTGCTGCTGGAGAAAACTGAATTTCTGTTCCAGTGTGGCAGGCTCAGCCTGATGAAAAGCCATCAGCTGGGCGCTCAGGAAGGGTCAGTGAGTGTGAGGAATGTTGCTATCAATGCTACATACATGCAGTCACTGTCGCATTGTCCAGTACTTTGGGTAATAACTTGGTGTGAAAAGGATTTGTGCATATTTCTCTAATGGCATACAGAGTAGAGTGTTTTCCAAACCAGCTCTGTAAACTTCCTATTTGCACCACGCATTTAATCTTGTTTAATAGGAGTTCTTCAAAGCCTGATTCTTCTCCCCCCACCCCACCCCAAGCCTTAAAATTGCATCCTGTAGAGCAGCACTGTTACTGTTTGACTTTCGCTTCTGCAGCATATAGAAGATACCCAGAAAAGAGGGTTCTTACTCTGTGAGCTTTTCATCTAAATAAGCTTTTTTGCTGCTGCTTGTCTGTTTGATATTGCCTTTGTCCTCTAATAAATTAGCTGGGTGACTTTGCTATCCATAAACAGGTACACATCATTTTGCATCATTCTGCGCTCCTGGATATATCTTGTATGTTTTAAAGATGAGGTAGTTAGTAAGTCAGATACTGAAGATATTGATAGTCACTGATAGTAGCTGACAGGGTTTAATGCTGAATTTGTCTTTGTATTCATGCATAAGTAGCAGAATATTTCAAGTCTTAAAAGACTGGAGTTTTGCTGAAAGGTTACACATATTTGTGGAAGATAAAGCAAAAGATTTTGTTCGTGTCTTTGGCATCATATTCCTGTTTTCCGTGCCCATCACAAGGAAGCACTAGAGAGAGCAGCTCTCTTTTTTTAAAGGGCTGTGGAATACAGTAAGGAAGTTAAATGCGAGTCTGACATAACAGAAAGAAAAGGAGTGTGCTTGAACAATGCTGTGTTGCTCAGATGCTCCAGACATGGTCTTGGACATTCTTGAGTCACATCTAGTTGTGGTTATATTGGAAGGGAGATCTCAGTGCCTTTGGTGTAAGGCTGACCTGGAGGGACTCTTGGTTTAATGAAGCATGAGTTTGGAGAGTACCTATGGCTGTCCTTCAGTTTGCAAGGGCAGATTCAGTTGGCTTCACTGATGATAGTGCATTAAGCTGCTCTGGCTGTTTGTGTGCTTGCTGCCTAGGTCTGGAAAGAGAATTGCATACTTAACAGGAATTCAGGCCAGTGTTTAAGGACCATTTTCACTCAGTGGAGCCTGCCAGGTGGAGGCAGCAGCCACTGATCTGCTGACCTCTCCCTTAGAGCCTAAGAATGAACTTGTTAGTGCTGACCTGGGTTTCTTGTGGAAACATCTGTGGGCTGGCTGGCTGACGAATCTTGGGGCCTAGCTTCCTGCAGTGTCTGAGACCAGATAAGAAGAGGAGATAGTGTGAATGTGCATGCATTTCCTCTCCAAGAAAGGGTTTAATTAAGTGGGAAGTATCTCTGTTTAGTAGTACAGTGGATAGCATAGTTGTAATTTGTAATTACACAGGTGCTACACTCAGTACGGGAAGTCCTCCCATGCATATTCTGCTTTTGGAGCTGGGGGGAGGGAGGAAAGGGAGGAGAGAGGGAGGGAAAAGGGAATCGGATTTCTTGATTCTGCATTTAGTGGTGGATTAGTGCTCTTTTTTCCTCAGTGAATAGGAGAGAAGGGAGAATATTGGAGTTCTCTACTTTGCTTTTTGAATCTTGATTAACTATGCTTAGCTACTCTGTGCTCTCTTCCATACCAGGCATTGAATATCTTTGCAATAGTGAATGAAGCTCATAATCTTCTCCTTTCTCCCAAGGTGGTAATTTACCTTCCTTTGAATGTCCATTATGAATAAGTGGTTATTGGTTTAAAAAACCTCAAAAATCTGTTGACAGATACCCAAAGCAGTTCATGTTGAAGTGATGTGAGTTGCTCCTGTCTCTGGATACTTCATTTACTGTAACCAAGCAAGATAAGGTTTGGGGGTTACTGTTGCTAGTTCCATAGTAATGCCATAATTCTGGCATGATTGCTCCACAGTTGAGCAGATATTGTTATTGGAGTAGCCTATTGTACCCCTCTGGTCTTTTGTCACCAAGCAAGAAATGGATCTAATGAAAAGTGTTTGCTGACTGCCGTCAGTAACTGCACCACTGCCCTGAGCTGAAGTGCTAGTTTCCACTTTTGGGGGGGATAAGGGGAATGGATTTCTCTGGATTGACTGATGGTGCCACCCTACTTTTAAAGCTAAGTCTCTAATTGGAGAAGAAGATCATAAGTAGCCTAATATGAAGATCTTGAAACTTCCTTTTGTACATCTAAGTTTTAACTAAGTAGTTGTGATTTATGATCTGTGAACATGCTGAGAATTGCATGACTGCTGTTTAGGAGATTCCCAGTGCAAAACAAGCTGTCTCCTCACAGTAGGAATTCCCAAGGCACCAAAAAGGAAGATAAACACCACATAAAGGGAAACACTAATTAAACACACCCCCCCCCCCCAACAAACAACAAAAACCAAAACAAAAAGAGAAGCTGTGCTGGTTAGAGAAAGCTTTTATAGTTGTGAGGTCTCAGCTTACCTCGTGGGACGGGATTTGCTGATGTCCTAAACCGACACAGTACTACATTTCACAGTTACTTTTAAGAGCTTAATTTTGTCATTAAAAATTTGCTTCCCATTGAAGGTTTGATAAATGTTAAAAAATTCACTCTCTGAAGAGGTCAAATGTACTGCAACTTCTGACGAGTATCTGTATGCAGATCTGTATGTATATAGATAGCGGTAGCTTGGAGAACATAAAGAACTACAGAGCCCTGGGAGAGGTGGTTAGGGCTCTGGTGCTCGGCTAGTCTTTTCATCAGTTCTCCAGGATACAGAGGAGGACCTTAAAAAGGCTAGGCGGATTGGCCAGGTTAATGAATGGTTAGAAGGGTGGTGCCATAGTCAGGGGTTTGGGTATCTAGAACATGGGACTCAATTTAGGAGGCTAAATTTACTGAGGGCTGGTGGAGCTGGTCTGACAAAGAAGGGGAAGAGCGGTTGTGGTAGGAGGCTTGTCAGGCTGGTCAAGGATGCTTTAAACTAGATGTGTTGGGGGATGGGGGCATCATTCCATCCCAACACACCCAGTCAGTTG
>WYDI02016845.1:0-12306 GCA_009867235.2 Psittacus erithacus
GGTGGCATGGTTTAGTGTGAGGTGTCCCTGCCCATGGCAGAGGGGTTGGAACTGGATGATCTTAAGGTCCTTTCCAATCCTAACTATTCTATGATTCTATGCCTTCAAGTTCAGCTTACAAAAAGCCATCCCACAGTAGAGCTGTGTCGCTCCCAGCCACTCGTACTGTACCTGCAGCAGCTCCTTGGCAGACCCTCTCCTGTCCACATCCATCTCCAGGCAGCAATTCAGAAAGTCTCGGAACACAGCGGAGAGTCGCTCGGGGTTCTGCAGCTCTGGTGTCCCGTTGGTAGCTATCAGATACAGCGCCTAGGGAAGAAGGAAACACCAGACTCCCTCTGTGTCTTTCACATCCATAACTGCTCACACAGACCCCAGGTTTAAGGTTCAGTCTCCAGTGGCAGCTTCTTCCCTGGCAGAAGGTGAGAGTATTTTTCTATACCAACAAAAAACCTCTGATGCAGCCACAGCTATTCCAACATGAGAACGATCCTGCCTTGACAGCTGATTTTACTGCCTGACCTAGTTAGTACGAACTACATCAGCAAAAGCACATTTTGCTCCTCTAAGTACTAACACCAGCTTTACAGGCTATTTTAAAGAGTGAATTTGGTCCAACTATATAATTTCAAAGGATTATTACATAAAAAAGTGTCTCTGCAGTGCTCACTGGTCCCTACAGTACAGCTGCCATGGAACAAAAGCTAGCCAAGTTTTCCTGCTCTGTTCTTCATAGAAATGCTAACTGGATGAAAAAAAAGTATATCCATCAGCTTGTTCCTTGGGTAAAGAAACAGAAACATTTGGAACCTCATTTTCAACACACACACGTTAAGCTGCATCCACAAATATGAAGAAAATGTGTAACTGGGCAGACAGGAGCCACCTGCAACTGTGTCTTTTCAGCAGTCTCCGAATTCCAGGCCAGCTTATGTGCTGAAAGAAAAACTTACTGGTCTAAGCAAAGAAATGGGTAATTCTATTCCTATGGCAGCCCTGTGCTAATTTGGATACTCAAGTAAACACATTAATGATGCCCCTATCTCAGAAATTGTCAGGGAAGAAATGGGAGGTTTTGGCAGTTTGGTTATTGGAAGCTGAGGGTTGGTGACATGGAGAAAATGGACTATGAAAGAAATATGTTCACTAAGCATTTCAGCAAAAATGGGCAAGAGGCAGAACAGACCATGGTGCCTTTGAGCTACAATCTTCATGTTCCAGGAAAGCTTCCAGTGAGAAGAACTGGGGTGGTTTATCTGTCAAAACCCCCCTTTAGAAAAGTGCTGGGGTTCTGATGGGGGGGTTTGGTTGGTTCTGTGGTTTGGGGGGGGTTATTATAGTTTGGTTTTTAAAGGTAAGATTAGGTCTACTACACGTATTTCATGTTGTCAGGGTCATCTTCACAGACAGAAGAGCTGGGACAACTTAAAACCCAAAATACAATGTTACCTGAGTATTGGCAGTATTTGCTGAGGCCTCTGTGAATTCCCTTCCATGATGTGCATAAGCATCCAGCTGCTCATCTGTGCACACAGGCCTATCCAAACACTTGGAAACTCCTGCCTTTCTCCTCCTCAATGGCATCTAGCCTAATCTAAAGTTTCTTAAGCAAAGCCACAGATGCTCACTTCCATGAGTGTTCATGAATCTGAGCAAGTCCTCTTGATATTCCACTGGCTCAGGAATTACAATGTAGTTTTGCAAAACACAGGGTGAGCATTATCCAGCGTGGTTCACTTGTAACCACGGTCTAACATGCTGGGAAGCTTCAGTTCATTCTGGCTTTGCAAGATGTTACTTAGAAACATAAGACAAATAACTTTGAACTAGTTAAACGCACAGAATATGTTTAAAATACACAGCTGTAAGAACAGAAATAGGCCCAGGAGTCTTCCATTAAAATGTCTGCATGATAATAACAGCTCTGTATGAGTGGCGTTTAAATAGACCGTGACCAAATTGACTTTGTTATCCTCTTAAATACAGAGGAAAATTCCCAAGCCTGAAAAGGCAAATGAACTATCCTGGAGTAAAAACAGTAGAAGGAAGTTTCTTTACTTTTCCCACAACATTCATGTCACAATTATCACTCTGATCCTGCTGCCCATCTGCAGCTGACCCGAGCTGGAGTGTTGTCCTTGCTATGCTTAAATTGTGCTACTTGAGGGATGTTACTTCTCCCATGGTAAAGGAGCACCAATGTCAACCTTGGAGATTTTATGCCAGCCACATTCACCTGACTGTGAACGAGGACTGCCAGGACAAATGGAGCTCTTTTTAGTTGCTGGCTTCTCCACAGCACATGAATCACAAGGAAGAGTCATCTTTAGCTTGCAACTGCACCTTTTAAATACTTCTAGGACAACAGAAAAAGGTCTACGAGAAGCTGAAGTGCCTTCTTATGTATCTTTTGGTTTCCTACGATATAGCCAGCAAAGAAAAACAAGAGCAGTACAAAGGAAACGAGTGTTTGCAGTAGCTGCAAAGGGGCAATAAGCTCATTGATTTGTTTAACATACCAAGAAACAAGAAAGGATTTGGCACACAATTATAGCTGCAGTCTGTGAAAACGATATCCTGAAATTATCCAGGCCCCCCAGATACATGACAGAACAATATACAGATGATTTAGAAGCCTGAAACTGTAGAAGACCCAAAGCATTTGGAAAATATGCTCCAGTTTTGAAGGAAATTGATGTGCTGTGGGTAATAAATGAAAAAACAAACAGAAATGCTGAGTTTTTTAAACTGGAACTGGGGAGGTCCAACCTACATTTCAGAGGATATTTATCACACCAGTGTTTGTGCCTCAGGCCCCAGGCATATGCCTGATGGAAGGAAATCATAGTGAGAGAAAACAAATACCATCACAGAACTACCCAGGACACTCATGGCTGGAAAACGGTTCATTTATGGGAGGATGGAAAAAACCTGAGGAACATGGGTCACGTCTGCTCTACACATGGAAACACAAATGTGTTTGCATCAAGACTGCTGTTAACTCTATGATTACAGACCCTTTGTTGCCCTTATAACTTATTCATGTATTTAGTGTCAGTAACTGAAGCTCCTGCGTGCCTTCCATTATTAAAACAATCACTCATAAAAATGAAAGAGCATCCTTTTGTTTCGAGGCTTTGCAGAACTCCCTGAATGTGGTCTACATGTGCCTATTAAACCAATCGCCACTGTGTGCCAGCAGCTAAACAACTCAGCTATAAAAACAGGTCTTGCTTATAAGCTCTCCTGTTTGGATACAGCTGAGACCTCTTACCAAAGCCCCTGTTCCATGTACAATAGTGGATGGATTTTGTCCCTGTTGGGGTTGATTTATCTTAACAAAACTACCTGACAACTGGGGAGCTTCAGGCTGTCCATCACAAGCTCTTCACTGTTCCTAGCTCAGGGGCAGCAACCTCTGCAGAAGAGTCCAGAAGCTAATACAGATAGTACTGACTTGAGATGCCCGATTTTAATGTACTGCTGTTTTCCTCAGACACCTGAAGGTGCCTTGCAGCAGTAAGTGTTCAAACTGATCTTAACCTCAGCAGGAGATGAGCCACGTATGGAGAAAATGAGCATCTCAAATAACCTGGCTAAAGGCAGGAAAAGCTGAATAGGAATTTGGTCAGATAAGAAATCCAGTTATCTTTCTAACCTGAGGCTTCTCCAGGAGCCCTCACCAACAGCTGAGGTAAGGGAAGCTGGGAATTCCCAGCATCCAGATCAGTAATGCTAATTCTCCTCATGTGCATTTGCTGCCTTATACAAGGCAAATGCATTTTTTTGCAAGGGTCTTCCATGGAAGCATATGAACTATGGGGTTCTCTCATTGCAGGAAAAGTCATTTTAAGGAATTAGGATGAAAGGAAAAACTTTAAAAACATTAAAATCACATCAGTTTACTGCAAATATCTGTGCTAAAATGTACTTTTAGAACTGTATTTGGTAATGAATAATTCTGGCATTCCTATAACCAGTGACACTTTGAGGAAGGCTCAGGTAAGCCATCAGCAGTGTTCTGAGCCTGCCCTGCCCGCAGATACAGCTGAAATGCTCTTCATGAAAGTTCCCCGACTGGAGAAACTTGCTGCTGAGCAATTCTGGGCATTCAGATACAGCTCAGAGTTCAAAAACCATGTGAGAAATTTCAAGCACCACTGAAGGCAAAAATGGCACATTTCTGAACTGGCCACAGGTCCCCTCTCTTTTGAGGTTCTCTCCCACTGATGTAACCAAAACTACTGGATATGCTGGTATGTTCCAGTGCCATTTTCAGAAGCTCTTGGTGGAGCTGATGGGACTGGGATTCTGTCTCATGGATACCAAACATGGGACGGATTAGAAAGAGGGGTATCTGACTTTATTTGCACCTTACCCTGAGAGGATTTTCATTAAGGTACGGAGGTTCTCCTTCCACCATTTCTATTGCCATGATCCCAAGAGACCAGATATCCACCTTGGGGCCGTATGCTTTTCTTGTCACCACTTCTGGTGCCATCCAGTAAGGAGTCCCAACCATTGTGCTCCGTTTACTCTGCTCAGGGGTGATCTGAGCGCAGAAACCAAAATCAGCTGATGGGAAAAACAAGTATTGTTAAAGCCAGGTTGAAGCAAAAGAAATCCCCACTACATGCCTGAGAACACGCTGCTGAATCTCCGGAAAAGGAGCCATGCCCTGTTCAGTCAGTGCTGCAGCCAAGGAAATACTGAACTGGCCATTTAAAGAAGCTCCTTAAGTTTCACACAGTGGCTCTGATTCACTTCAGGCTGTAGATTGTAACTCCCTCCCTCTGAAAAGGACGCACACAAAGCAAAGCTACTCTTAACACCTTTTTCCCTTCTATACCTCTCTGCATGTTGGAACTGTGCTCTTAGCTTGCAGCAGTGGTTAATGCACGACCACAGGCATCACTTTTGGGTAACTAGCAGTCAGTCAAAAGCAGCCCCACACCACATCCTGGGAGTGCTGTGCCTGGCCAAGAATACCTACTCAATTTGACAGAGCCGTCCATTCCGAGAAGAATATTGTCACTTTTGATGTCTCTGTGAATCACTTGGTTTGAATGAAGGAAGTCCAGTGCTTGCAGGCACTGACAGATAAAAAAGAAACATGAGGGTGAAAATTAATGACCTGATTTCATCACACAAGAAAGGAAATGGCTCCAAAAGATTTAATTTCTAGATGAATTGGGAGCAATGGCAGAATATTGTGCTGTCAAGAGGAACACCGTGCTGCGTCAACACTGTCCGAGTAATAACTTTCTAAATGAAGGCATATTGGCTTTTGAAAGAGAAATGACAATTATTGCTAGAGACTCTCTATTGCAAGCAAAGAGAGAATGCCTGCTGCAGTGAACGTGCTATCTCCATCCACATGAAAAACTATTGTTTGCCAAAAGAAAAGTACTCCCTTCCTTTAGTATGAAATGGATCACTTTCAGGTTGGAGGTTGCATGACAAAGGTTTTATTGTTGGGCTCTACAGCAGATTTGGAAATAGCATGTTAGTAATTTTTCAGAAGCAAACACCATTTTGGGAGGAACGCTCTCCTTTTAGGCTGAGGACTGATAAATGAGCCTCTATTTTTCTTTGCTGTTGTTTTAAAACTCTGCCACCAGCATGTTTGCTTTTACAGGCAAGGAATGCAGTAGAGACGTGCTCCAGGCAAATGTTTAAAGAGGCAAAGTTGAGAGTACAACTAAAAGAAATAGTACGGTAACAGTATATAAGAGTATAATAACAGAGTATAGTAAATGCAGTGATACTGGCAGGCAGTTCACTTAAGTTGTTCTTTCTGCTCCATATTACTAAAGCAACACAGAAACAAAGCCCTGAACAAGGTATCACTCATGTTCTTACCATCTGTTTAGAAGTACCATCCTGTGCAAGTAATGGAAGCACCTGTGAGATCCCTTACCTCCCTACAGACAGCTGCTATCTGTCCTTCGTCCATGCATGTCTCTGTAACCACATCAGTTAAAGAGCCGCCAGCCAAGTACTCCATAACCACCCAGAGCTCATCACCCACCAGGTAGCTGGAAGAAGAACACAGCAGCACTGAGATGAATATGCAAAGCTGAGTCACCTTATGCAAAAGACTACAGCTCAGCTGTATTTCCAGCTCATTCCTGCTAGGCTATACAGTACTTAGAAGCTGTGCAGACTAAATCAGAGAGCACATTAAGTGAGAAATAAGATGTCTTAAATGGCAAAGCAAGTGAAAAAATGCAGTTTGGTAATGGCACAGATAAATCTTGAACCAGGACATATCACATCATCTGCTTCATCATCTTAACTCATAAATTCCATGATTAACTCCAGGAACAAGGCAGCACAGCTTTCAAAGTTGTGCATGGTAGGAGGGTGTGTACCACTGAGGACACAAGCAGGTCAGCACTCTGGAAAACCTTACATAAAATACATTCAGAAACAGGAAAAACAGTTTAAAAACTGGCAAATTATATGTTTCTGGAAACAAGAACCCAGTATTCCTGGCATCACAGCCATGGAAAATAGTGGGAACAGCCCAAGGAAAATCATTTCTAAGATGATTTATCAGCACTTATCATAAGACACACAAAATATTATCAACTTTAAAAAAACCCCAGCAAAACAAAGCCACCCAACAAAGCAACTCGGAGGCAGTGAACCCAGAGGCTGTTGTTTTATGAAGATACAGCCGATCCAGGTTTCTGAAAAGAGTCTTCAAACTACAGATGCCAGAAGAGATTAATGCAAAGTGCAGTCTCCTCCCATACACTGTATATGAGTAGATAAATAATAAAGAGATCAATTTGCTGCCAGCATCCAAAAGGGGTTTTTCATGTTTGCCGTGCAGTACGTGAATGAACATGCACATGATAATACTACTGTCTAATATCATTTACTTACCTGTCTAAATAGTTAACAATATTGGGGTTCTTATTTTCCCTCATGACCAGGATTTCATTAATAATTAGTTCCTTTTTGGGCTGCTGTTGGAGATTCATTTGCTTTATGGCCACCTAAAATGACATTGAAAACCATTAACTTGAGTAGTCTGCTGCACGAGGTCAGAATGAACACGGACAGAGCGGTTCTGGAATGACGTAGCAGAGCTGTGCCAAACTTTCTTGTTATAAGAGCTTAGGAACTTACATTACAACACCCTGTTTCCCTGCAGCCTGGGTGCTAGCTACAGGACACGTGGCCATATACTTTTTGCCTAATAAAAAGGGTCTTTAAACTCCTAACCATCAATCTCTAACGCCACTCTCTGGACCTACACGCTCAAACAGCCTTAGTTTATCACCACTATTTTTACTCATGCACGTTTGGCAAGCAGGAAGCGATTTTGCTACAGTGAAAATGTCTAACCCCAGCAGGAAATGCTTTTGCAATTTTAGGATTTTTGATCATTATGTCAGCTACTGCTGTTACACCTGGCTGCACAAAGAAAACACACGCACATTCGTACAAAATGCCATACTGAAAAGACCACTAAGGTTACCCCACAACCAATCCTAGTGCTTCCTAACTTGTTCCATTTGGGTTTTGCAATGCTAAATAACATTCTTTAACACAGTTTAGATTTGCAAGTACTTTCTGGATCAAAAAAAATTTAATCCATTCTATGGTATTTTATGGATAACCCCAGGGTTATAAGCAGGGCTTAGGGCTCTTAGGTCCCTTGTAGACTCTAAGAGCAGTTACAAAGTGCAGCACTGCAGGTAGATGAGAAACTACCAGTAAGATCCAAATGTACTGATGACAGCCAGAAACAGTAAATCAGAAACCTTAAGCTGTAGTACCAAAGAGCAACAGGATTCTCTAAGACACCATTTATTACCAATATGATCCATTTTGCTCTGAACCACTGCACCCATCCTACCTCTGCCTCATCCTGCCTCCTCTGCCTGGTCCCATCTCCCCCTCAGTCTCCACTTGAGCTTTTCCTCCTGGCCTCCCTCCCGAGCCCAGCTCTGCCAGCCGCATCCCTCTGGGCTCAGCGCAACTTCCCTCCCTGGCACCCAGCTCAGCTCCAGCCGAGACTCTGCAAACACACCCTCCCCAGGGCTCCCAGCACCTCCTGCCCAACACACACCTCATGGGGAGATGTGGCCCTGCAGCTATTCAATATCTGGCCCTCACTTCCCCGTGACCAGTTCATGGGCTGCAAAGGGCTGTCACTGCCACTGGACCTAAACATGGCTGTATGGTTTAGGAGAGATCTTTGCTCTTGATACACGTCTTCTCATTTGTCAGTGTGTGTGCATCAAACAGTGTCAATACAACTAGAACACAAAACTGTGCTAAACATGATCTCTCCTTAATTAGGTCTCACATTATGCTTTGAAGGCAAAACATATGATGGGAAAAATGCTAAACAGCATTACTGCCTGAACCTGTGATTAAGATAAAGTGGGACTGAATGCTGGCAGCCTCCATCAGCTAGCTGATGCATTAATGTATTTAGTAATTAAGACAGAGCTACTATGTTCTTCTTTGAGAGACACTACTTCCTCCCTGCATTCTTTCTGGCTGTGAATAAGGATAAAGTCTGTCTGAAATTAAGCTATGTAATGAACCAATTCACTCCTCACAGCAATAGGAGAACCTGTGGCCACCCCATTTGTTCTCCTGAAGCCTCACTTTATGACAGAGCTTTAGATTTTACCATCTGTATTGCTAACCCATCTATGGCCAGGTCCAAAGGCAGATTTTATGCTGTAAATGTAATATGTAGTATATAAGTAAAAACATAATTCTATTACAGCTGGCCTTAAAAGCTATGGGTGAAGCACCAAGAGAGATGCTTCACCCAAGCAGAGAGCACCAAGGCTCTTCCTACTTGCAGGACACCCCCAAGGAATTTGCAAGCACCTTTTCAGGCATTAGCCAACACCTCAGTGTAATAGTTCCTGGAAAGCTGATGGCCACGGTAAGGGGTTCAGCTACTGAGGCACAGAATCACATTCCCCTAAAAGAGCTTCCACTGAAAAGCTGAAGACAGCAGATGATGTATTTTGCTAGCTGACACCAGTCCATGCTTAGGAGGAACAGCCTTAGCAGAAGATGTATTTTGCAGGCTGACGCTAGTCTGTGCTTCAGAGGTATTTATATCTTTGCAGTAAAGATCTACTGGCACCCAAAAGCCCCGTCCACAGTTTGTACCAGAGGGGAAAGCCCCAAATATCTGCAAAATCTGCTGGGGCTGCTGGCACTTACCTCTTGTCCTGTGGCGATGTCGATTGCTGTATAAACAGTTCCCGATGCCCTAGAAACAAAACAGCAGCAAAGAAAGGAGAAGCAGTTTAGTCCCTATGGGTGAACACAAACCCAGATCTCTGCTGCCTGTAGTGTTTATAAATAAAAACCACCTTTGTTCCTTCAGTCAGCAGTGCACCAGCCCTCTGCAATGCAGAGTACCCAGGATAAAACTATGTCCAACATGAAGAAAAAGGGCTTGTGCCAACCTCAAACTAAATTATTATAGCTCAAAACTGAAGGTGGGCTGAGTACAAACCATGGAAAATAATATCTGTTTGTTCTTTTTCCATTGTCACCAGTTTTGCTTTGGTTTGGGGTTTTTCTTCCCTTTTTTTGTGGCTGTGGGTTACACAAAGGAAACAATTCTCCAGCTGTCCTGTGAGGTCACAGCTACAGCAGGTTAAGGCATATATTGTTCACACACAAATGGAGACCTACTCAAAACAGAGGATCCCCAGACAGCTTCTCTGGATGTTGAGAGTCATCAGCAGCTGCTTCCATTACTAGACACGTGAAGGGCTCTTCATGGTGCTGATGTTTTGCTTCAGTGGCAGACATCAGTTGTGTTGTAGAGCCACCAGCAGTAAACGGTGTGCTCACCTGCAGACTAGACAGCATGGGGGCTTGTTTGCCATCTGCCTCTTGTTGAAAGAGGTTCCTCCCCTGTAATCATGTGAAGGGCTGGAAAAGCCACCATCAGAGGAAAAAAGCAACTAGGGTTTAAAAGCAACTAGGGGCTTGTAAACCCTAATGGGGTTTCCTTCTGGGCTAAACCATAGTTTCACACTGCCATCATTTAAGTCTGTATCTGCATGGGCAGTGAGGCCAGGCTGGGAATTCTTGAAACATGCCAAGTGTCCCACTGACTGAAAATGCCAATATCAGTTTGCTCATTCTGACGTGATCCCTGGCCTGTTTACCTGCAGGCTGAAATGCTTGTGAAGCATTGTAATTCAACAGGCACAGAGACTCTGGGTTTTGAGAACAATGTTCTCATTGGGCACGCTATGTATTCTTTTAATATAAATGCAAATGCATTTTCTTATGACTAATTGTCGAGATTAATCCAATTTGTTTCCATAAAAAGCCAACACCATTTATTCAGACTCGCTAACGCTGTGCTCCTCAGCAAAGTCCTATCAGGGTTCATTTAAAAACAGCTATTTAAATTAGGATGCTTTTGCTCTGCTCCAGGCCATCTGTGAGGAGCTGAGATAAAGGTGAGTAATTTAAGTAAAGCTGTGAATTAATTGCAAGGGCTCTGCAATTGTGCATTACCAAATTTTACTCCTAAGCAACTGCAATTCCTGATCTGTATCTAACTTTTAGAAGCTTCTGTAGTATCTTGAGTTTAATGCAGTTAGGCAAGTACCACGGCCCACAATTAGATCTGTGTCATTGTGATGCAGTGCAGTACAAGTTAAAAAACCAGCCTGAACCCAGGCTGCTCATGGCTCCACACTCATTTGTCTTTCTAGCAAGAGCTAACATTGCTTGAGCAAACACAACCTCTTTATCAAGCACGAGTTAACCAACTTTCCTCCAGTGTCAGCAGCATGTTAAGTCCTCAGCTGGAGACTGATGATGCACCAGAAACTCAGCAGTGAAGCTGATCTGTTCTTCAGCACAGACCTTCTGACTACTATTCACTGCAAAGTGACTGTAAAGCCATCACACTGTTCATTGACTTACCAGCTGTATGAGGCCATGAGATGCTGCATATTGGACAAGCTGCTTTTCCTTATGTACAAAGCTGCTCTATGTCTGCAGTCTGAGCAGCCATGCCTCTTGCTGCCTAGCAGTGCCCTTATTAGCAGCTACTAAAAAACTACTCACTTCCAACAGTACTCGTGCCTTAGACATAACTATCCACAGACTTTGCAAGGGAGGGCAGGAACTGGCACCTGCATCACAAAGCACATCAGCACCATCCGCTGCACTGCATCTCAGCCCAGCCCTGCAGCAGCCAGCCCTGCTAACCCCAGCCCTGCAGCAGCCAGCCCTGCTAACCCCAGCCATGCAGCAGCCTGGCTCCTCCCGATCCTCCTGTTTGATTACTTTTGTGATGATTTTTTTCTTTAGGATCTTTCCCCACCACTGTAAACTGACCTGCGGCACTACAGTCATGAGCTGGGCACAGCAGCACACTCACTCCTCTGCAAGAAGGGCATGCAATCTTCAGGCTAGACTAAAAGCTGGAGGAAATCAGTTTAGATTCTCTGTTAAGCCAGACACTGGCCACTTGTCTTTCCACCAGTTGTTGAGGCACCTTTGTACAAGCTCACTCCTAGGACCGTCAAATAAAACACTGTGAGGGTGAGGGTCCTGTTCCTATGGTAACAGCAACAATCTGCTTCACACACATGCTTATTCTGCCTCCAACTTCCTCAGCTGACACTTTTCTTTTGAGACTGGCACAGCTCTTGAGTGTCTGCTGACATTTTACAAATGACAGCAAGAACCAAAGCTTCGGGTAGAAAGCAAGCTGCCACCTGAGAAAGGGGTTCTCTACAATGACTGGAGCAGAAACACCTTCCTACAAGTGTCCTAACAAACAAGACATATCTACAATAAAGCCTGCCACAGAAAGAGTGTGAGTGTGTCTGGCTTTCTGCAGTATGTATCAGCTCTAGGTCAGCCACGTTCATGAGTTCAAACCTCACAAACAGTAATGGCAGGATAGTATCTCCTGATGTCAGTAAACAGCTTCTGTCATATACTGACAGCAGTGTGATCCTGGGGTTACACAAATGGCTCTAGCCCTCCTGGAATTACAGCACAGCCAAGGAAACTGAGCAGGGAGTCTGACCCTATTCAAAATGCAAGGCAGATACCTAATTTTGATACAATTACTTTTCTTCTTGTCCACTCAGATAGGAAATATTTCAAACCAATCCTGTTTCCAGTAAGCAAAGTTGGGTTTCAAAAAGGGAACAGCTTTGTTGATTCTTTTCAATAAACACCTAAAACCTGCAGGATCCTGGGCTGCATCAAAAGGAGAGTGACCAGCAGGTCGAAGGAGGTGATCCTGCCCCTCTACTCTGCTCTCATGAG
>WYDI02016846.1:0-10989 GCA_009867235.2 Psittacus erithacus
TAAATTGAATAAAACAATTATTTCCCTCTCCACGGTCTTTGTAAGACTCCAAAACCTTTTCCCATTTCCATAAAAAAAAACCACCAACCTTAACCAACCACTTAAAAACCCCAAAGACAACAGATTTTGCTCAGGGATAGCAAATACTGTCAAGGTTAAACATTCATTCCAGATTGGTTCATATCTGCATTTTATCTGAGCTGGGAAGAGGAATTGAACCTTCATCCTTGCTCCAGCAAACAGCGACTCAGTCAGAGTGGACCTCATCCTTTCACTTGTGTAAATAGAAACTTCTTTTTCCCAATAAGGGTACTGCCCATCAGGCCAATCTCACAAACAGAATTTGATTTTTAGAAGTTAACTGCTACCTGATTAGAAACAATTTGTTAAAAAAAAAAAATTTACCAAAAAAATAGCGAAATAGTAAAAAAATTTTAAAAAAATAGTATTTCTGTATTAATTTTAATATCCCTTTAACTCCTAGGGTAAGGAGTTAAGACTGACACCATATCACCTTGCTCTTAAAGGGTTCTATGTCTTCTCTTCTCCCAGATAGTGCCCCAATGGAATAACATAAATGCCACCTCTCAACCATTTTCTCATATACCAAGCTATTCTGTGCAGCAACAAACCTTAACCCAATTCATCCAGCCAAAAAAAGGGAAGTGCTTTGGTTTTGGACCTTCAATTGTGTTATAATACATGACCTAGAAATACTTAATGGAAAACTTTAAGATCATTTGCTGCTATGTCTTGTTTCTCCAGGCAATGGCTTTGAGGGACAAATATAGGCCTGGGAGCTAGGAATTCCTGAGTACTGTCTCCACCACTGTCATGACTGTCTATTACCTACATATCACAGTGATTGGGTGACTTATTCATAAAACACAGATTAGATTAATTCAAACAAGATAAAATTAGATAGAGCAAGACATTTAAACTCTCACTGCCTATTTCCTCATCTGTAAACCAGAGATATCTACATTTACCTATTACACATGGTGACTGCGAGGATTACTTAATCTCCCTAAAGAATTATCATGATTATCATTACTCTAGAACACATAAAACAAGTCCCGATAAGGAAACAAGCTTGTGAATCAGCTGAGGTGGAGTAAAGGTACCAAAGCAATTCTTCCGCTGATCTGATAGTTCAGCATTCTTGATAAAGGTTTTAAGATAGCTTTATCTTACGTTAGGCATCTAAAAAAGTATGTTTAATATAGATTATTGTCTAAATCCCCCCTGTAGCCCAAATGTGCGTAGACGGACATCATGCAGTAAATGAATCAATCACTTCATGATTCTGGGATGAATCACTTTATGGATGCTTTTCACTATCTGTAGAGGGAGCCTAAACAACTAAACAAGTTGTATTTTAGATAGTTAATGTTATATGAGACCAGACTGAAGGCTATAGTAACTCACTCAAAAGATTACAATCAGATCTCATGTTCTGCTTGCACTGGAGCAGAATAAAAGAGCAACCAATGCCAGTTTGCTCCCAAATGCTTGTCACCACCTCCCCACCCCCTAAAACTTTACCATCTCTTTTGAACAGTCAAGACCACATGATGGTATTAGGTAAACATAATTTGAAATATTCATTAATTAATGTACAAAAAGGTGTCACAATATTGCCAAGTATCACAACATGCTTTAGTATTTTGTACAAGGAGCCCCTGTATTTGGGGGTAGGGAGGACAGAGAGGAAGGCTTTAGGGTAAATTTGAGCTCTGTGGCTCATCTGTTGCTTTGGGAAGGGGCAGGACTTGTCCCTGGAAGAAGACATTCCATTTTGCAATCTTTAGCACAACAGGTCATAAAGACTTATTTCTTCCCTGTGGAATTTCTTTGCCACTCCACAATGGAGTGAAGGCCCTCCTATATGACTTTCTACCCCAGCTCTTCTCTTCTGAAGTTATGTTCTCCCTCCTTAGAGAACAACTCCACTTTGTTCCAGCATTAACACAAAGCAGAAGACCTTGCCTCCATTAGGAGGAAGAAGGAGCATCTCCCACATAGGCTCCTGCTCTAAAAGAGAGGTTGTGCAGTAACTGAAGGACATTGCAAAAAATGTGGACATTGCGTGGCTGTAGTAGAGACAGACACGTACGGATGTGATGATACGATATGATGATGATATGACCCCCATAGTAGGGACTGGGAAGAGCCTTGTTGCACAGGTTGTGTCAGGTTGGGTGCAGGTAGTGTCACATATACTATAATTATAGCAGCTCCTGGTTGCTTGTGTGCAGTTTGGTTTCACACACTTGTAGAGCTGCAGTATGATCATAGTGCCACTACCTCCCACAGTCTCAGGTTTTCTTAAAAGCAAGAGGTATTTCTCTTCCAGAACACCTTAACAAAACCTGATCAGGCAGCAGCTGTCCTGACAGCTCTTCTTTGTGTGTATATTGGGGGTGAGAAGTGAGAAATACCTTCTTAGCACTGCAAGGGAGGGGGCTGGAAGAAAACAGTGAATATAAGCAGGTGGGAACAGGCTTACCACCCCTTAGCAAAGCTCAGCTGCAGAAAGGCTTTTAGGTTAGATCTAAAGCTTTTCTTAGTCAAGAGAAAAGCTGCTATTGATGTAAATCAAAATATGTGGGTGAAGATTATTGGAAACTTCTTTATGAAGGAAAAAAAATTAAAAACTCTACAAATACGTATTTATACAGTGAGAAGCAGTTTAAAAACTACTGCTTCTCCTTAAGGACAGTGACAAAAAGAGAAATAGGATTGAGAGGAATTTTAGAAGTTTTAAAGAAGGCCTTCCATATCTTAGGATGGAGCATGGAGAAATATTTAAAATCCTAAATTACCTTTTTGTTTTTTCTTGAAAAAGAAGAAACCTATTTCAGATAAAATAAAACCCACCCTGAAAAGCCACCTGGAACTTGAAATTAATCCAGACTACCTGTGAGTAAGATCTGCAAAGAAGGGTCTGCCTTCACTTGTGTCTTTTAATGAACTAAGTATGCTGTCAGCACGTAATAAATAATGTTAGGAGTAATACCTCTTTTCACACACCTCTTCACTTCTTGGTGCTGGCTGGGACTGGAAAGAGCAGAGCATTTCTAAATGGAAACAGAGAGCAGTAAAAATTACACTTTAAAAACAACAAAACAAAACCAAACCAAACAAACCAAGGCTGAGCTGAAGTTTTCAGTCCTCCAGTCCAACTCTGGAAACTCATTAGGAATAGATAGTTCAGATAAGGTACGAATCCAGATGTTCCTGTGTTTATCTTCAGCAACACTGTGTCCAAAATTTTACTGAAAAAAAAAATGGCTAGGCTCCTAAATCCGAATTTAAACATGCAAGAAAATGCCTTGATGGGTAAAAGCATGAGCACATGCAGCTTTTCTTGACCTTAATGAGATGTTCAAGGTACTTAACACTTTTGAAAATCAGGCCACAATTCAGCAAAGCATTTCAACATGTGTTTAACATTAAACACATATTTAATCAGATTAAAGCATATACTTAAGCACATTCCTGAACCAGGATCAATTTAAACATGGGCTTATGATCTTTGCTAAATAATGTTCTCACTTAATTTTCTAAATAAGGGCTTGGGAGCCTGAATTTAGGTTTTGATTTTATAAAAGCATCAGTCTGTTTTGAATGAAATAAAAATTTAAGTAAAAGGGAAAACACTTAATACCCTTATTTATTTTGCTAATCACATTCGTGAGTGCTTGACAACAACCAGGTAACTAAAAATCTGAGTCCCATAAGGAGAAGTAAAGATACATGTTCTTGAAAAATGTGGATCTTTTTTCATATGTCACACAATTTTGATTCCTCAGAAGTGTTTTATGTCAAGTATTTTGACCCAGGATTACCAAATATTAGAGATGGAATTGAAATTTTACTAGGTTTTCTCTAATTTTACCCATAGTATCTTTTTTTAATGCTAATATTGGTGAGAGGAACAAAAGGACTTTTTTCTCTGTTTGGTTTTTTTTATTCTAGCTTCTATTTTCCTTTAATATATCTTTTGCTTAACTTTCTTCTTCCTGTAACAGAACAAGCTACATTCTGTCCCTTTCTGTTAACACCCCTGCATACATTTGAGTTTCTATCAACTACCCATCAATCTACCAGTTGTGCAATTACATGTGTTAAGACAAAAGCAGTGTTGAATGCCACCATTTTGATTAGGGTAATAGTGACTCATTGGGACAGCAGCAATTCCGAGCGTGTCTATGCACACATTTACATGGATGTAAGTCAGCCAAAACAGCATACAGACACATAAATAAGATTGAACAAGAAAGGTGAATTTGCAGTTTATTAGCAGTTAGACACACGCTGTCAGACTGGATGGTAACAACCTTCCCTCCATCCTCTCTGTCATTCCTGCAAGGTAGAGGACTGCAGTCCAAGCTATGGGGTAGTCTTTGCCCAGATATCTTCCCTCTTTCCCCAGTTCACATTGGAGATATACCAAGTCCTGACTGCTTCAGAGTATTTAATATGTGCATGTTTTCACCCTGTGTTACAGAGAAGTAATTGGAAGTAGCTCTCTCAATGAAAATTAATGTTTTTGGAGAGCAGGTGCTTGGGGTTAAGTGCACTAGTAGGTACTGTTTAATCATTTGCAAGCTGTAAATTCATTTTCTAGCTTCTGCCGCAATAACTTGTGTGCACATTCATAGCCTTGGTTAAACTAGAGCAAATCCCAATGTGGACAGACTAATTTCAGTTTTAGAGGGTCTTATCTCAGTTTATCATAAACTTGTTCTGAATCAGCTTATGCTGAACTGAAATAAGCTTAATTTAAAAATGAAATAAAAGGATTAGGATAAAAGAAATTGGTGTAAAATCACACCTTTATTTAAGCCAATACAACTATGTATGCAGATAAAACCTTAGGACATGTATGTTTATTTAAAAGCGACTGTTAGAGAAAATAGAAAAAGACAATGAAGGGGGTAAATATTTCCAACCCCTGTTGAGAGCATATTAGTAACAACAAAGAGTTAAAAATAATGCAATTTGAAAAGAACTGTTTTAAAATTGCTTAATCTCCATGGTTCAGAGCCTCTCCCATTCAGTCACATTAGACAGCAAGACCCTGCAGGCACTTAATAATTCTTCTATATAGTAGCACTTTACATTTTCACTGTGCTGTAAAAGCATTAACTAATTAATCTTCACAACAGCCATCTGAGGTTAAGAAGTAAGGGCTAATATCCCTTTCTTAAATATAGAGAAGATAAAATACCAGGTATGACAAGGGCCTCCCTTCCTGGGTATTATGCACTTTGCTTTGCAAGTAAGAAGACCTCTGACATATAATATGGATAAATTTGGACACCCAGAGCTGGAGCCTCCTCCCCTCCCATATGACAGGCTGCTGTTGAAAATTTGGCTTCTGGAGATAGATTTTGCAGACTCAAGACAGGAAGAGCCCTTAAGCATATTCTTGACATGAAATGCAAATAGTACTGGGAAGTCAATGGTCTCTTGTAACAAATATGTATGTAGTTCAGTGTTTTGGTAGTTCAAGTCCAGTGGAATAGATCTGTAAAAAGGATTAAGTACGTAAGTCCCATTGGGAAGATGATGAGTAAAAATCACAAACTCCTAGACCTTGATCTCCAGAGCCTGGTTAGAAACTCAGAAGATCCTGCTTCACATTTCCATTTGCAGAGTTTGTAGCTTATGGGCTCACATGGATGAAGGAAGTATTCACAGAGGCCACTAGTCCCCCATGAAGACCAGGCTCTCGAAGACAGTAAAGATGTTCTTAACCACATTGAGAGGTCCTTGTCTGAACCATACTCTGGTGCAATCTATTCGCTCAGCCTGCCCCACACAGGCTCCAAAATATGCAGTCCCATAAAATGCTGAATTTTCCTAAGCTAGTGGGTGTCATGTCTTTATTTCCTATCAAAATGTTTCCCTAAGCTCCCTGTAAGGGCTCATTTCCCTGCTTGTTTGTGTTTCATTTAAGGGAAGGGAGCATTCTCACCACAGAACTGCACTTGTCTCAAGCTTTAACAGATGATGGTTCATAATCATCTTCAAGAGCTTCCTTTAGCTCAGTGTTTAAATCAGGCAAATTGAATCTCTGAGCTGTTATGAGGGATACACTTCGCTGGCCTTTGGTCACCTACATGTTAGGTGTTCAGCCAAAACTACTTCGTTATGGTTCCTTTCTTGTCCTTAAAGGCGCATGGCACCTCCAAGACTATTAAGTCCACCTGAAGTCACTATCAAGGTAGCCAGCAAGGTGCCTCTTTCTCACCTGTAGAGGCACTTTAAATACCTAGTTTAGACTAAATATCCAAGTTTAAGATAGCTAAACTTAGATCAGGCAATTGCGGGTGTGAGTTGCATGTCATTCTGTGCTATAAGAGGCTAAAATATAACTCCTGATAAACTGGCATAGTGGTTTCTGATATTGCTTGTGGTGAGGGTAAATGGTTATGTAGTTAAGCAGTTCCCAATGTCAGTTGGAGCAGGGCTGACATGAAGTCTTGCTCTTCCTAAAAGCAGGCATGTATCCGAATTGTATCATGCAGCCTCAGTTTAACCTTGGTATATTATTGCAGTTATTGCTCTGTGAACTTCTTCCTGAGTATTTTAAAACATATTTCAGATACCAAATTCTCCTTTTTAGTATTAGTTGAATACAAAGGGAGCATCTGGCCTAGCAAAGGTGAAGGTGCCTAAGAAGGAGAGCTCTGATCACGTTCTAGCACGCCAAGTTGAGAATTTGGCTGGCACTAACAAGCATTGCAACATTTATTAATTCATTACTTGAGAAATTGTCTCACCCAGTTTCTTCAGGCAGCACCTCACTCATTGCTACACGTTTGGAGAATAAGTTGAAGATGCCTCATGTTATTTCAAAGTCTTAGTCACTGTTGTTTGGGTGTGGACACTCCTTAGCCTGTGCTTCAGAGATTGAAAATAAATAAGAGGTGGAGGTACAGAAACTATTCTCATTAAACCCATGTGGAAAAGAAGAAGCAGAAAGATGAACCCCAAAGTAATTTACAAAAAACGTTTTCTCCTTAATCCTGAGGGTATAAAAGAATATTGGATACTGAAAATACTGGATGTGTGATATCCTGGGAGACCACAAGTAGTTACTGAAACGTAAAACAGTGTAGTGCACATGGTATCTGATATATATAATATCATATAATCTGATATGCCTCAGTATTTGGATATTCTTTTCAACATAGACCTTAAGTTCAATGGAGACTTATGCAAACAGAAAATACATAGGGTTTAATAAGGCAGAGTAGGCTGCTAAAGTGATGCAGAGAATTTTATTTTTCTGATGTTCATCTGGTGTATCTTCTCCTCGTACAGGGTCCAACAGATCTGGGAACATTTCATCCAAACAGCTACCTCTTTCCGAAAAGGAGCAAGCGGTTCAGAGCTCTGATTCACAAATGGCAATGTCTTGGTTTAGGACAGATATGGTGGTTTCTACCATCCTTCTCTTCTCCCCATCACTCTTTGAGGTTATCCCCTGGGGACCAGCTATTCATACTCCACCACAATTTACTGCAGAGTATATTAACATAAACCGGCAGGGCCTTCATGTTCTTTTAATAAGCCAGGCCACAAACAGTGCCTCTGTAAGCAGCTGAGATTTCCCTGAAACATTGCTGAGGATAGTGAAAAAAGTGACGCATGGACAGGTACAATGAGGATCAGCTGCAGGAGTTCCAAGTCATACCCACCTGTAAGTCCAAATCCTCCCTTGTTCCCACTCTAGTTTTAGACTCCAGAGGACTGAGATCTTTTACTGTGACTACAGTTATAAGATTCAGTGTAAAAATAGCCGAGGCAAACTTCGTAGCCAGAGTTATAAAGAATATCAGATCCTTCTTCTCAGTTCCCCTTTGTCTTTTATGGTTAAGGAATCTATATTTTTTTCCATATGGTTTCACAATATCAGTAGGGCTCAGGGAGTCTGCTAGGAAACTAACTTGAGTACTTGCAGAAATTGTATTCTAACAGTGAAAAGAACCATAACAGGTAAAAATATACAAACAATTACATTGGCTTTCTATAGCCAAACTTTATAGTATGCAAATTGCAAAGCTAGACTTAGTCTAGGCTAGTCCATTTTAAAAATACATTGAAAAAAATTGCAGACATTGTTAATTTAGCATGAAAGCATAAACATTGCTGAAATGCAATGGAGTATAGATACTGCAGTGGAGTATAGTTAATTCCATTCAATTCTTTTTTTATGTTTCCTAATGATAGGTCAGAATAAATATTAAATCCACAGGAGGTTTATTGCTTCCTTGGAAAATCAATATGCCATGAATCAACATTAACATGAACTGTGGACACTGTGTGTTTTCTTTCCTCGGAAATATTTTGTAAGTCTGACTGTATCTGCAGTGATTTTGACCACGACCCATAAACTGTATTTAGCATCATGCTAGCTAATTATGATTAATACATGGATTTAACTAGGTTTGATGAGATCTGAGAGCATTCTTCAGCAAGGTGGAGAATCAAGAGCTAGGCCTTGAATGCAACTGAGCTTGGTCTAAACTGAGTTGGAGTCACAGCCAACATCGTGCAAGTGACTCAGACTTCACCAACATGTTGAACACAGCCAACATTTGTAATGGAGACTGCCCCACCTGCCCAGCCTTTCCTAGTATTACAGATAATTATATGCCATTAATATTACCACCCTCCTTTTCTGTTATCTCTCTTTTCATCTGCTCTTTCTGTCTGTTGCCATCATTGATTGAAATTTTGCTCAGATGTTATTGGAATGTAGGTTGGGTTTGTGTTGAATTCCACAGCCTCTCATACAAGGTTGGCATACGTTTTTGTTACCTTAACCTGTTTGGACCAAAATTCAGGAGATTTGAGCAATATTTCATCTTTTATGCTACTTGCCTGACAGAAATGTACTACTAAGATTAACTCTGGGTTTGGTTTTGTTGTTGGGTTTTTTCTCACCCAAAAATCTATAGTCATCTGTCAGAGGTCTGTTCAGCACAAGACCTCATTAGATGTTTCAGCTCCAGATTCAGACACTTAAATTCAGAGGTATAATTATGTGAACATTGACTTGACTCAGTTGCCCAAACAGGAATTTAGTGCCATTTGAGACACCATGACATATCTGAGACATGTTGATAGGTCTTGCATATTGACCTGGGACTCACAGGAGGACTTCTTAGGCCCTTCCTGATACGCTAAGGTATAACAAATGCTAGCTCACAATTAAGCAGCTGAGTTGCTTATATCACATTCTTATATTTGGTCAATTGAATCACTCTCATATGGACAAAAATAGGAGTTTAAACATCAGTTGATGCAGACATCTGAATGGAGACACCTAACTTGGGTATCTGTGCTTCAAGTTAAGATATGCCATCCACCTTGTACAACCCAGTGCATCTCAAATAGCGGTAGATGCCTGCATCTAAGCAGCAGAACTGTGTCTTCAAGGCCCAGCTGTCACACTGCAGCTTTCCTGTCCCTCTGCATTTCCCATCTTTTCCATAAGAGATGTCAGAGCATATGACATCAGTCCTTGTTCCCATACCACAGGGCTGGGCATCTTTACAGATCCTAGCTTAGACCCAAGCAGCCCACAGGCTTTTTGATTGTGCTGCAGGTGAGTGCTCCACAAATTAGCTCCATTGTGAAGAGGTTAGATCTCTGATTCTTGTTATCAGAGATAACGCACTGCAAGCCTGATGAGGTCCCTGCAATAATCTCATTGTTGTATCTTGTTATACAGAAATGAATCATGTTTAGGAACAGATGTATTTGCAGAAGGAGTAAATAAGGAGGAAGGGAGAACTGTGAGATATTTAGCTCATTCAACTGACATCTCTTACTTGCCCATGATCTCACTCATGTTCCTAATCTAATGCAGCACCAAACTTTCAATCCCCTCAGACAGATACAGGTAGCTAGGAAAAAGCTCCTTGTGCAACAAACACAAAGGATCTGTTAGGGGAACTGGAGCTGGAGGTTCACCATCTCTCTAGCTGATGCCTTAGTCATCTCTTCCCCACCTAAAACTCTCCCCTTTCTATATGTTTTAGTTTCTGATTGTGCCTCATATCAAACCAGTTCAGGGTTAACAAACCGATTATGAAACAGTTATTGGCTCGAACTGGAACTAAATAAGAACAATTTCAGCTGCAGCTGAAACTAAGAATGCTTTGCCAAACTTTCTGGGGCAGGGTTTACCTCTTACCACTGAAATGCAAAGTCATACAACAATTGGCCTTCCAGGTGTGTCCACCTTGCCAACGATGGTAAAAAATGATAAGTAAAATAATGCTGATGTTGCTGATGACAATATAATAATACTAATAGAAGATGTGATTAGATTAATTTTGAGAAGACCCACTGCCTGAAAGTACAGAGCATGACATTCAGGTATCATTTTTCTTTTTTAATGTAATTCAACATTTTTATAATTACTATTGGCTTTTTGGTTATCCGTCAGCACATGGTGGGTGGAAATAACTTGGGGTGTGACTGATGGAGCTGGTTGTTCTTTTTTTTCCTTCTTCTACTTTTTTTTCTGCTGAATTTCTTGATGTGTATGCTTTTCCACGCAGATGGCACCTTTGGCAACAGCCTGCCTGGCAGGATTTCAGGGCACCATTAATCTATCAAAGCAATGCTAATGAAGTTGGACTCTTAACAGTTTACTCACCATCTGCTTCTAACCGTCATCCTTCTCTGTGCAGTCCCTAATGCTTCCCTCGTGGAGGATGGGAACTCTGAACCACGCTGATTAATGTTTTTTAGCCTGGTTGCAGCTATTGATTCCTCCAATGTTTTTGCTGGAAAACAGTGTTAAAGTCAAAACCACAGATATTGAAAAACTTTACAGGAGTCAAAGGTCATGTTTTAGACCCTAAAAACTGCCCAATTTTGCCTAGCCTGGTAGACACCTAGGTTTCCTTCAGTTCCTACTTTTCCTCTAGACTAATTCACTTAGTAAAAGTTATTAAA
>WYDI02016850.1:0-22990 GCA_009867235.2 Psittacus erithacus
CTGTTCTTATCTCAACCTGTGGGAGTTGTATTCTTTCAATTCTCTTCCCCATCCCTCTGGGAGCCGAGGGAGGAGGTAGGGGGGCAGTGAGTGAGCTGTGTGGCAGGCCTAAACCACGACAATTTCCAAAGGCAGTGTGGGCAAAGCTTCAGCAAATATGCCTCTCTCCATTTTCTACCGTTGTATCCCGGCAGTAAATAAATTCACATATTCTACATGCTTTCACAATAAAAGACCCATATTACACTATCCAGTACTCACACATAATTTCCCATCTACTGAAAGCTAATTTCTCTTCATCTGAATACTCAAAAAGGAACACATACAAAAAAGTAATTCATAAGTAAAACTTCCTCTCTGTCTACAGTACTAGAAGACCTCTCATGACAGTCATTAGCTAGTCATTCATTCTCATTACATAGGAAAAAAGTCCAGGAAGTTGTTTAAAGCAGAAATGTCTTGGGCTTATTCAAATGTTAGACTTTTAGCCTGTCCAAACCGCCATCTCCTTTTCTGAAGCTTCTTTCCAGCCTGCTTTACAGAACTGCTCCCTAAACAGAATCAACCCACTATTCACTAAAATATTTCCTCATTATTTGTTCTGTATCTGTGAAATACCTACATCTCCTAGTAGATAGCTCTTTATTCACCTGCAATAAGCAGACATGACATCTAAACTGTAGAAAAGGAGATTTTTTAATAGTCTGTCACAGGGGGTGCCTTGTGTAAGAAGAAAAAAAACAAGACCCATCTTTGAAAATTACATGTACTCTAGTTTCCTTAATGTTCTTTGACAAATCTAGGTTCTTCAAGTTTCTAGAAAGCAACAGAAGGTTTTCCTTTTTTATCTACTTTTTAACAGAGATATTATTCACACACTTTAATTCGATTGTGAGCAAAATGCAGTTATCATTTGAATATGAAAACATGTACATTTAAACCCCCTCAGGAAAGAGCATGTGATTCTTCAAAATAAGTGAAAGAGGCCTTGGTTATGGAAAATTAGAGAGAGAGATGAATTGTGAATGTGTTAAGAAAGTGATTTCTACAGGCAATCAATAAGGTATAGAACGTGAGGCCTCTGTGAAATATCCTTTGCTCAAGTGAGTGGCTTTGCAGGAGGAAGACAATATTGTTTATAAGAGATGAAAAGCTAGAATAAAAAAGAAAACACTCACCAAGAAAATAAGCGCACTAGCGCTCTGAAACACATCACTGCTGGCTAACCTGACTGGTTAGATCTAAGTTACTTGGTTACACTGTGTCATTTTAAACAACATGGTAATGCTACCTGCAGTAAAAATAGGTCTTTGAATTGACTCAAAGGCATTGCATGCATTGGAGAGGTGCCCATGGTTTCATTTGGCAACCATAGGGGTCTAGTCTTCTGTCAATGTGTGTACACAACTTTAACATGAAGAGGAATATGTGTGTTCATCCATGGCCAAAAAGGCTTACAGAGCTTGTGTTAGTATTTGGATTACAAAGTTAAAATCAAGCTTAGCCCTAATTTTGTAGGTAAAAAGTCTAGCATAATTTTGCAAAAGCTTTTACCTCAGTCATGTATAGGATACAGAATTATTAATTAGTCTTATAATAAACTGTGTTCTGCAAGGTACTGGTACATTCTGTAAGATGAAACTGACAGCACTTAAAAATCTCATTGCTGCAATTAAAAAAAAAATAAATCCATCCAGAGCAGATCTTCGACTGTCAATGTTTTGAAATACAAAGAACTTTTTTTCCAGCAGACAAGTGTAGAAATCACATTAACTTTTATCATACAGAAGAAGCCTGTTCAACTGCAGTTTTGCTATTTCCTTGTATATTCTGGTGATCTTGAGAGAAAATGGGTATAGTCAAATACTAAAATGTTTGATTGTGACACTAAAATGCTTGGCTCTGAACCACATTCTCAAGAAAGTGCAGTTGAAGCAATGCCAGCTGATAGTGCTTCACTCCAGCCCACAGTCTAGCATGAAACCCACCCAAGTACCATGCAGAGCTACACAGGTACAAAGACAAGGGTCAAAAAGGGAAGCAGTCAGAAATGAGATCTGCTTGTCACATCCACCCCTGCCTAGGAAACAGGAGGTAGCATGCCACATATTTATCTTTCTTATAGCTATGCCTCCTTCATGCCTATAAACTGCTAGTGCAGCAGTAAAGCAATTCACGTTTAAGGACATAATGTATTTAGCATTTTTCCTGCTTTGCATGTTTAGAAAACCAGACCTGCCTGCAGTGTATTTTTATACCATTTTCCTGGTGTGCAGGAGAATTTAAACACACATCAGGGCGTTTATTAAAACTACACAAAAAGACAGGATAGTCAACTCAAGATAAATCCCAAGACTTTTATTTTAGGTAAACAATGAAAAATACAGTGTCAAATTCCCCAGTTATATTCTTAATGCAGATGTGCAAAATTCTAACACAGGTCCCTTAGAAAAGCTTCTAGCATCTTGGAAAATAGATGGGATGCATACAGAGGAAAGATTAAAGGAAGAATTAACAGCAGTTGTGGCACTGATATCAAGGTTTCTTTACACCATTGAAAAAAATCTCACTCACTTGATTGTGGCTTTGTGTGAACCTTTCAGAAATAGAACACTAAACAAAGAAACTAAAACTTTGATAGACTGAGAATGCTGGATGTAGTCAGATGGAAAGAAAGTGTTCGTATACAGGAGTCAGAGCAAAATTTTGCTATATATAATAATGAAAGTAACAAAAATAGGTAAAAAAAATTGGTAACAAAAAGCCAACATCAATGTCAGTGAGGGAGAAGAGGAAGAAACACAGGGGTAAGTGCAGAGCCTAAGTCACACGGGAAAGAACCAAGATTTTGGATATCATGGAAGAAAAATGGCACTGGTTGGAATGACTGTTCTATCTTGGACAAATTACAAAGTAAGCAAGCAAGGGAAACAAGAGAGGAGGATATAAACATTAAAAAAAAAAAGAAAGTTGAAAAGGATAAAGGTTATGGCTTTGTTGATGGCTAGAAACAAAGAAATTGCAAGCCTCATTGACAGGGCAAATAATGCAGGGGGAATAGCAGAGAAATTTCAAACTTTAAATTTGGAAGCCTTTTAGGGATATGTGATCTTTATGAATCAATAAAATTTTATGCAGTGTGATGGCTCAAAGGAATAGAAGGTGCTGTGTTCTGGAGGAAGCTGTTTCAGACTGTACCATAATTCACATTGTATGTGTAGGACTTCTTCTCAAGCACCATTTCAGTAGATCAGCTCCTAAGGAAAACATATGGTGCAAACAATTCCCTTACAGAGACTGTCTGAAAAGCAGTCTGGGGATTTGAGACCAATTTCTGTACCATGCCACATTGGTTTGCCTGTGTCTGTTTGATGACTAGATTAGGAGATAGATGCTTTGCCTGCTGTGAACTCTTCTGCTATACCTCACTCAATTACAAGTGCTAGCTTACTAGAAAAGACACTTGCAAAATGTCCTGTGTTCCTCAGTTTCAGATCATTGCAATTGAACTCTGTCTTATAAGTAGTTTCTTGCTTCTTTTCTAATCTCCTTCTGACCTTGCTGTTTTGTAATTGGGAAATGCTCTGCAGTACTTGTGCCATTTGTGCAGCATCTGTGCCATTTGAATGGCATTCATAATACCTGTGAATACCTGCTGTTATTCCATCTGAGTTCAGTGGAGTTTAAAAAAAGGACAATGAAGTCCTGTGCCTTACTTCCCTTCATTGTTCCACTGTTCTTATTGCATTGTAGTAGAAAGCTGGAAGTTTGCTGTAAAACAGATTTATGTAGGTGCTGTGTCATCAGTTTTTATCATTGAGCCTGACATCACTTTAATCCCACCCATACGTTTCACAACATTAGGTAAACATGACCTTGATAATCAGCATGAAAGCAATGATTTGACTGTTCTACTAAGGTCAAGTTTCTGGTAAACTGACTGATTATGCAATCACTCTCCAGTCTAGAAAGCACCTCTCTAGGAAGAGAAAAATTCAAACTATATACATACTGAAAATGAGTGTCTAAAGTTACAGAGATAGTTCATAATTAATCTATTTTTAGCTAAATTACTAGGAAAAAATTACTGCCATTTTTAAATTCTGACCCTCTTGGCTTATCTTGTATGAATCTCTGTTGTCTTTTTAGCCCTGGTTAAGAAGCTTCACTGTAAACTGAAAGCAAAATAGGCTTTCAAAAAATAGATGTATATGACTAATTAAAGTATAGAAGGTGGTCATACAGGTATTTAAATTATTGCTTCTGCTGGGCCTTCTAAACTAGCTATTATGGTTTCAGGCATGAGCTTACAGTTATGTAAAATGAAGTATTTGCATGCACACACATAATTCAGTGTTAATCTAATTAAAGATTGATTCCTGTAACAGTTTTGTTTTTAAGAGTAAGCATAAAGCTAATGAGTCTGTGTGAAATCAGACTTCCATAATTTTCTGGTTCTTGGATATTTCCATTTTAATAACATATGAATTTAACACTCACTGTCCCTTATATGAAATTTTAAGCTTTTATTGTATTTATCAAGTCTATTAAAAATTTAATGGCCTTATATCTAATTAATTTTTTGAACTGGATCTTGGTTTTCGTGGACATCCAAATTATTGGCATATTATCAGCTACAAAAACTATGGCAATACTTAAACATCAGAATGGTGACAAGGTATTGAGATACGCATCAACATACTGTGCTTTACATAACTCTTTAGTTAAGTCATAATTGTCCTTGAAAATGTCTAAAGGAAAGATAAGGTAATGTAGCTTTGATTAGGTCCTGATCATGAGTCAAGTTCAAGATGTGGCATGTGGTGAGCTTGTACACACATTGTTATTCAGGCTTAGCCTATGCACGGTAATTTACCAGGCCACAGCATTTTATCATCTTTGTAAGATCAAAATCTTGATGGTGTTATGAAACCTATGAAAAATTGGAATAATTATAGTAGGAGAGAAGAAAGATAAGAAGTTGAATAATCACTCAAAAGTGAGTTAAAGCCTTTTTAATTTTCTTCTGTCTCTCATACATGTGTTTACTTGTTTTCAGTAAGGTAAAAGTACTGTTAAAGCTACGAAAAAGGTTATTTCTGTACTGCTTCCAACTTGGCAGGAGCTAGTAAGTACAAGAAGTTTCAAAAGATAATCCCAGGAGGATTTCCAACCCAATTTCTAAACAGTATTTTATGTAAAGATTTTCTATTTTTCTTAGCAAGGGTAAAAGTGTAAAAAATAGTTGCAATTAACTTTCTATTATATCTATAGATATATTTTTCCCCCATTATATGGGTTTATCATATCATTCTTAACTGGGGGAAAAAAAATAAAACGTCCCTTTCCTTTTATATTTACAAACATATTCAATTCCATTTTTCAGTGATAAATTTGCTTGAAGATATTTTCTATAGAGCTTGTGTTACCACTAGTTTTGCTTTATCCAAATTAAAGCAGTCCTTTAAATGTCCCAGGAATCTAAGAATTTGTAAAGTGCAAGTCACTTCATTGTTTTGAAGCAATGGCTGAATGGAATGGGGTGCTGTTAGGGCAGCACTGAAGCTGCTCACTGAAATATTCATTGGTCAGTAACACAGCTGACGAGATTTCAATCTGAAATGGAAACCCGAATGAGCCTGTAGGCACATAAACCTCTGTGACTATGAGATTTTTATTAGGCAACTGAGTCCAAAAATTGCTACATATACCTTCATTTTGAAAGCTGAATTATGGATTGTATTGACAAAATAAGATGCAGGAGCTGCATTTGTCTCAATCCATTTTTTAATAAGGTCCCATGACACAGCATTTTATGTGCATCCTCTTGAATTTCCAAGTCCATTCTTGTCACGTACAGAGAGTTTTGCAATTTTTCAAAAGAAACATGCTTGTTTTTAATGAACTGTTAAACTGTCTGTGGTCCTTTTCAGATTCAGCGTAGCTGAGCATCAGTTGTCAGCGTCTGACCATCAGGCATTAAGCAGTTGAGGGTATGACTAAAGTGTAAAATGCATTATCTCTTTTTACTTTTTATGCAAGATCATCAGCAACTTGGATGCTGTCCTGTGCATAATAATGACATAGAGAAGCACATCTCACAGTCACATTTGTAGACTAAACATATTGTGAGAGTTTACAGCATCTTAATACTAAAGACCAATCTCTTGCAAAGACCATCTAATACAACTGAAAGGATTTCTCTTTAACTTCACTTGTTGAAGACAACCATGTTTTTGACACTGAACAAATCAGAGGGAAAAGATCAACAATTTCGTGAGGGGAATCTGATTTCTAAAAATACAGTAGATAAGGTTTCTTTTGTCTTGGGGGGGTTTGGGTTTTTTTTTACAGAATATCTCTGTGAAACATTTGTGGTCTTTCACAAACTGCCCTCTGTGATTACTGATTCGTCTTTTCTAAAGCAGATGAAGATGACAGTTATTTAGCTATCTGTGCTTCACAAAATTGTTTCCGCTTCTCAGTTAGAATTACTTATCACAGAAACTAGCAAGTGACAAGAAAGGTCTGTTTAAATTTCTCTAGCACACATTCCTTCTTCATATACTTGTTACCAATTCTCTGATATTCCCCAGGATGGAGTAGGAAGCATGTAACAGACAAATTTATTTTTTTCTGGCAGCTCCTTGCTGTCTTTGGGAAAGAAGTCATCATTCATCATGGGTCCAGAAGCAAACATGTCAGACAAGCAAAACGTTGGTGTTTTCCATTGTGTGACAGGTGCACATCTCTTCGATGTACGCAACTAGGTATGTCAGCTCAGTGTTCATACTGGAACAGATATGTAATCACAAAGAAAACAACAGGGTACACAACCTTCAGGTGCCCACATGAGCATCTCACTGAACTGAAAAAAACCCCTTTATATTTTATTAAATTATCCACTTCTTTCTTAGAGAAGCTTGCATTCTTTCTCTTCCTGATACCTCCTAATAAACTTTTAATTAAAATCAGTGCTCAGTGTACATACTTAAAATGCTAGTGGCTTAATTACTGTAAAAGTAAACAGAAATGAAATTACAACCTAAAGACTGTAGGCGTATCTTAAAGTAATAAAGATGAGTGTTTAAAATTATGTATGCATTAGCTTTGCACAAAGTCCTTCACTCAGTAAGAACGCATGATGAAGCTTGGGTACACACTAGGTCGAATAACAAAGTCTAAGCAGGGGCTAGAATTTCAAAAAGCAGCTGTATTCAGCACTCCACAAGATTTCATTGAGTGGGTAGCACAGTCTGAAAGAAATTTTTCCCTTAACTTTCACACACTAAGCAGGCAAGTCACACCTACTTGTCATGAGCAAGCCTCATGAGAGGAACGACTTCTCTTGAGTCCAAAGGGGTTTCAGCAAATCTTTGCAGATGCATTTAATCTCAAAACAATTTGAAAGAGCTTGGGAGCCTTGCCTCCTTTTCCCATAATTATTGACTTCTGGAGCAACACAGCTAAATAAGGGAGCAGATGACTATCTCACAAAGAATGCTATGATCTTAAATTATCAAAACAGTCCTGAATAGCATCTAAGGGAACACAGCTCAGATGTTTTTTGCACAAGAAACTGACTTGGTTGGCAACAGCAACCCCTTTTGATTTCTTGGTTAATCTAATGCATGAATAATTATACCATGGTATGTTTTTATTTCTAAGAAAGTCAGTACTTAGCCTGAAAATTGATAGGTTTTGATAAATGTTTTTTTTAAATGCAAGTCTGGCATTTAAAGTCAGTTCAGATATTTTTCAGCTTAAGAAAGCGGGAACACTTTAAAAGTCATGAAATTATCCCTTTTCAATATCAAAACTGCTCTGCTTTCGAAATTCAGCTTAAACTTAAAGAGGTAGAAAAGGCTGAAACTGAAAAAGAGTTTTCTAAATGTCCACAATATTTTAAAAGACCCAATCCATCATTTGTGGCTTATTTATTAGTGAATGAAATTATTCCATTGTTTTCACTTGTTATTCTAATGGGAACAGGAAAGCATTTCCTAAGAAACAACTTTTGGAACAGGTTCCCACAATGTGACTTTTGAAAGAAAAGAGGATCTCTATATTTAACTGGTTTCTCATTAGTGGTACATTTTGCAGTTTAAGCAGCCACACTGGAGAAGTACAACCACTCCTTTGTCCTCTTGCGCGAGTTCATAAAAGGCTGGGGAGGGAAAAAGAGATTTGGGGGCTGCTGCAACAATTACTTTTTTAGCTGAGGGGTGGACCCAGCAATGTCCATGACCTGCACTGAGCTGAGTGTCTTCACCAGCTGGAGGGAAACATGCTGTTTTAGGAATAAGCAAAGACTGAGGAGCTTCCCTCAGAGGGCGAAAAGGAGCAGAGGAAGGTTAAGCAAAAAAATTGCATTTCAGTTGTACTCCTGTTCATTACTTTTTTCCCACTCTGCTTCTACAGCAGAATAACAAAGTCCTACTTTCTGCTATGGATTAGGTCACAAATCCTAGGCAATTATTCAAGTTAGAAAGAGTTTAGCTCCTGAAATATTTACTTTTGGAAAAATATAAAATTAGAAAAGATAATGCAAAGCTTCCCCTTTCTTAAAATACAATTTCCAGTGAGAGGGAGGGATATTTTTTCAAAACATAAAGTTTTAACTACTCTCCATTCAAAAAGAAGTGTGTCTAAAACTAGTAGCTAAATGAACTGCTAGCTGAAAATACACCCAGCTTATAATGAATGTTACGTTAAATTTCATTACTGTCAACATTTCAAAAAAGGAAACACTAATTTTTAATAGTACTTTAAGTCACCCAGCTTATTTCCTCATTCTCTCTGAACAAACTCAAGCCATTAACAAAAACCAAAAAAACCCCTCAGGACTCTAAAATCAACTGCAAAGTGAGTAAGCACCTAACAAAAGTCTGTTTATTTTCTATTTCTTTAATCTCTATAAAAATTCATAAAACTGAATTTCAAATAAAGATCTATAATGTATTAGTTTGGTTTTAAAATGCTTCTTTTAGTGCTATGCATTAACTGAGAAACCTACAAGCAACTGAGTTTATTCAGAGAACATATATATGTGCACTAAGATATTACATTTTTGTCCTATTCAGACAAGCAATTTAATTGTATGAATATGTGAACTATTATGATATCTGTGAGACTCTGTGTGGAAACATGTTTTTATTTGCAGCAAAAAGTAGAAGTAGAAGCACTGAGAAAAGAATATCTAAATGATGGAGCTACTTATTAGCATAGTAATTTGTTTTTTTTTTTCCCTCTGAAAGTCATCAGATGAAGAATAACAAGCAATTTAGGAAAAAAAGGCAACAAGTTAAACCTAGTGTTATAAGCTGTGTGATTTAGTATAATTTGTCTGTTCAGTCTTGGGTTTCATAAAAGAAATGCAAAAGAAGAGTTCATTAATCTTGTCTTTAGAAGTCAAAACCAGTTTATCCTTTACTACAAGCTAAGGTGAATCAATGCTGTAAATTAAAACTCACTGCATAGTTGCTAGCCAAGTAATATTCTCTGTGTTTCAGTACTCAGAAATACATTTCTCTTGTTATAGGTACTTGTCATAAAACTAACTGGCTAAAGCTGTTAAAACAAAAAGTACTACACATTGATATATAAAGGTATTTTTCTGACTTAAGCCTACACATACAAAAAAGTCAGAATTTAAATAAAATTAACCTAAATATCTTTTCCTGTATCAAACAAGATCATTTTTTTTATCTTTAGTTACTGTATCTATGGTATGCCATTACCTTGGTTCTCATTTCCTCTGACTTAATTCAACAGGCTATGGAAATCAAGCCTAATCCAGTTCACCAAGCCTGCTTACATTCCATTTTTTAGTCAGGAATATGTTTTTCTGCCACACTATCTCCTCCATACAATTCCTCAGCTTGAATTAGCAGGTATTTCATCAAGCTACCCAGACAAGTTCTTCAGTTCTGCAGGCAAGAGTGTCCTCTAAACCAAAGACATGTCAAAACTTTACACATTATAGGTGGACACATGTTGACTTTTCTGATTAAATAACGTATTTTAAAATATTTTTTAGAATACATGCTAGAAGAAAAGAGAGTTTATGTAAAAACTGATGATACTAATTTCTTATTTTTAACATTTTCCAAATGTCCAGATTAGCAGTTCTGAAGATTGATGCTGGTATTACTGCTTTTTCTTTCCTAACTTGTAATCCTCACCACCAACAACTGGATAAAATCTCACATAATCAGCATTTACCTCTGCCTTCCGGTTAGAACTGAGAGAAGGAGAGTTAAATATTGATGTGTTTTGTACTGCTAGCCATGACTGATATAGGAAAGATCCTTGCCAACTGAACAAGGAATAACAGATATCCAAATATGAGACATTTAATTTCTCATTAAAATATCAGAAAAATGTTTTCTTTTGCTCTGAGACAACAATTACTGAATTATGCTTTATATGCTTTCACATACACTTCATTAATTCCTCCTATTTTTATTCTTTTTTTTAAGTTGGTTTTTTTGGGGTTTTTTTGAAGTTGCATGTGTCAACCAGCAAGAAAAGTAATTCTTTCTATTCTGCACAGGTATTCTTCTTCATTATTTTTGACAAATGTAGGTTGATCCTCTCAGACTTTCAAACTGCAACCATCTCTATCAGATCTCTGGATGATAAAGATTTATAGTGCTTTGTGCAACAGGCTAGAGCATCACTGAAAGGTAATAGTAAACATTAGCAGAAACAGTCATTTAAGGATATATTGAGAAAATGTCAACATTATCATGCCAGCCACACCAAAAATCACATTCACTTTCTTGTCTTAATATATAAGAAACCTACCTTTTGAGACGTATTTTACTTTCTGTAAATTCTGAGTTTGTTTGCAATCAGCATTCAGAATTATTAACGTGTAAGAGTGAAAATATTGTAGTGCGTTAAGTTTGCAAGATGAGCTTAGAAAAAGGCTAGCATTTGATGTGTGAACTTATCATAACTTACCTTCTCTGCTGACTGGGCCGTACCAAAAAAGATTGGAATAAAAGCTAACCAAATTATGCAGGTTGTGTACATAGTAAATCCAATGGGTTTTGCTTCGTTGAAGGTCTCTGGAACCCCTCTTGTTTTAATTGCATAAACAGTGCATGTGACCATCAACAGAATACTGTATCCAAGGGAACAAATGAGAGAGAGATCTGAAATGTCACATTTGAGAACTCCCCTGGCATTTTCTGGTTCAAGTGTCCTCTGCTCTCCGTAGTCTACAATGGTATGTGGTGGATCAATAGCAAACCAGATGAAGACTCCAATAAGCTGCACGGATATGAGGCTGAAAGTGATCACCAGCTGGGAAGCTGGACTAATAAATTTGGGAGCTGTGACAGATTTTTTACCTTGTTCAAATATTCTGTGTATCCTGTTTGTTTTGGTAAGCAAGGCAGCATAGCTGAAACACATGCCAAGTCCTAAAAAGATCCTTCGAAATGAGCAGACCACTGTATCAGGAGATGCAATCATTAAAAAAGTAATGGAGTAACACAGAAAAATCCCAGTCAAGAGCACGTAACTGAGCTCCCGCCCAGAGGCCCTGACAATTGGTGTGTCATTGTACCGGACAAATGTCACAATCACAAAGGTGGTAGCAATTATACCAAGAATAGCTATGAAGACGGGCACAATGGCCCAAGGAGAATGCCACTCCAGTTTGATTATAGGGATAAGCTGGCAATCCGTACGGTTGGCATTTGGTCTCTTATTAATGGGGCATAGTTCACAGTTGAATTCATCCACTTGGTAATGGTACCCCTCACAGCGTTCACAGTGCCAGCAGCAGGGTACACCCTTCACAGTTTTCTTTCTTTCCCCAGCTTTACAGGGCAGGCTGCAGACAGATGCTGGATGAGTGTGTTCTTTATTAGCCCACTGCATGTCTTCTACCTGTGGGTATAAAAAAATTAATGAACCTTCTATTTTTTCCCCATTTATAATATCCTAATCCTGGCCACAGGTTTGTCATAAATCACTACATGCTGACAGTACAAATACAGTTTACCATAATAAGAAACCTGTTTCTTTCCCCAGTATTGACTTTATAAAAACGCTAAATGATTGTGTCCAATAAATCATTCATGCCAGAGGCTTGATGAGTGTCATTAGTTTCTATTTACCTTTTTACTGCTGACCAAATTGACATCTTTAAAAATATTTATTGACTTCAGGCTAGTTTAAAAGTAAAAAGGCCTGTACACAGTGCTTTAGAAGTTAATTGCATGCAAATATAAGTACCAGTAGTTCTCAAACATTTAGTTACAAGATAAGGCTATGTGAGTTTCAGAGAAGCTTCTGGTACAGTAAAAACATATATTAAAATCTCTTTGCATCAACTCTGGCAGAACAAAGAGTGCCTGAAAAGAGATCCATGATATCCACAAATGTGGATAGTTAATACTTTTCCACTTTCTAAGTCCTGAAATGCAAAAGTATTTTGTTTACATTTCTAGAAGGTAAAAATTAGTATGTACTGCTTTCTGAATAATAATGGAAAAAGGCATCGTGGCTTTCAGTCCTCCCGACTTAAAAAGGGTCTTCTTGCAGTACAGAACAGACACACACAATGCAATCTTGTTTTTGAGATACCAATTTCTCCACAGCAGTGCGCTAAGAAAGCATATTTTTCATCCATTTATCTATTCTCCAAATAAAATTTGAAAAGGAAACTCATGGATTTAAAGCACCTTCTGGTTAAAATTATCATTCATTTTGGTTGCAGCTCTCCTTAGCCCCCCCTTAGAAAAATCATGCTCTGCCAGTGGTCCCGCTGAGGGAATCAGAGCAGTGTGTGTGGAGCAAAGAGCTACTTGTAGGCACCAGAATCGCTCTGCATTGCTTCCATGCTTCACTTTTCATTCCTTTGTTAGGTGGTAAACACTCAAGGACAAAAGACTTGCCTTGCTCTTGCCTATTAAGTACTTCGCATTTTTGATTCATTTGGAAGCTTTATTCAAAACTGAAACAACAGTAACAAAACTTCAAGCTTCAGGAATGTTTCAGTTCTTACTGGAGGAGGACAGAATGAGGACAGCTTATCAAGGGGGATAATTTTGGCTTTAACAGTTTATTTTTCCAGCCATTTTTCAACAGATTTGAGAGAAAATCACAATGTAACATTGCCAGCTTCATTTGCTTTCCTCAGAGAGAGCCAGAGAACCGGTTACAGCTCCATGCCAGGGTGAATAAAGCAGCAACAAGCAACCAAGCCCCGTCCCCTCTGTCTACCCTTCTGCACAAAAATGTAGGACTTTGCTGTTGTTAGCCACTCAAAGGAGCAAACAAGAGACCACACAATAACAAGGAGAGAAGAAACTTGCAAATACATCAGCTCTGTAAATTCCCAGTCACTCAAGGACCTCAGTGGGGTTTGTATCAGTTCTGAACCTAGAGGAGTTAACCATATTTTACATCAAGGACTGCGATAATTATGCAAAATGCAGCATCTGGTAACTACCTAAAAGGAAATAATTAGCTTCCTATAAATAATAGGATAACTAGATAAATAAAATAGCCCAGTTGCATTAAACAGCTTTGATAGAGCACTAGCAGAGCACTTGAGGCTCTAAGAAAACATTCACCTCTGTTACAATCTCCTGGTTTTAGTGACTGTAATTCTTAGAGCCTGCATTCTTAGACATTCTTAGAACTCCTGCTGTTTCACCCACTAGATAAGGGAGAAAATAGGTTATGATGAAATCAGTGTCATAGCAAACACATATTCTCCTTCACAGTGTTGTTAGGAGAATACATACATCAAAACTTGTGATTTAGTCAGATACTATGATAATGGGGCTTAACAGAAGGCCATGGTCATTAATACAGATCTGTGTATAAACTTAGGATGTGTCAAAAGGAACAGTACTGCATATTTGCCACAGTACAGAACACAATACAGAATCACCAGGAGAGTACACAACACCTGATCCAGCATAAACTCAGAATGGCATGGACAGGCAATATCTAATCTGGCAGAAAGCCTGACAGGCTAAACCTAAGGTGTCCAATTTTATAACATATTCGAACTAGCAAAGTGAGTTTATACCGGATCAGCATTTAATGCCATGAGGCTACAGTGTTTCTTATCTGGGATTAAGAATCCTAAAGCCACATTCACTGTACCGTGAATCCATAGCTTACATAGTTGCACAGGATTCCTTTGTGTCTTTAAGAGGTTTTATGTTAATAAAAGGAAAAAAAAAATGTCCTTTGACAACACAGCTACTTATGATTTCACATACTTTTGTCTTGATGGCGCTTCAATTGACTAAAATCATGCTTAAAAACTCTTCCTGGTTGGCAGTACATTGAAGTCCCTCAGGTTATGCATTCCAGTGGCAACAACTGATAATAAATTCCTATTTCTGAAGGTCACTGCTAAAGATTCATATTATGTTTTCCATTCTAGTATATTTGACACATAAAGTACACAAGATATAATTTCCAGCATAACAATACAGTGTTATGAATGTTGTAAAGCTTGTAGGATAAAGAAGCTTAAGTCTTTTGTTTTGGGTTGTTTTTTTTTTTTTGGTGTTGTTTTTTTATTTGTTTGTTTGGTTTGGGGGTTATTTTATTATGAATATAAGTGCTGTTAGCAATGGAATGACTCAAGCAAGAATGGACTCAAAGCATTAAAAAAAATATAAATCAATGCAGAGAATAACCAGAATGAATGGCTAGTGTGGGTACGTTTTACAAGGTATAAAAGTTATGTTTTACAATCTGTCTTATCTGGATTTTTCTTTTTAGGCAAAACAGTTACATTTAGGTTGACCTACTTTACTGAAAAAGCTCTGAACAAAAATGTTATGAATTCTTGTTCATGAGGTTTTTATTTCATTATCTAACAAGAAAAAGAAGATACATTCCCAAGACACATTGGCCAGTGTTTAAAATTGGAGATCCCTTTAAGATACTTGCAGATCTGAGAAAATTCTGGCATTGTAGAATTTTAACTCTGGAAGCGAGTGCAAATATAGGATTCTCTCATGAACCCAAGCATCTTGACAACTCACATTATAGCTACATTATCAAGCAATATGGCACAGTAAGAGCTGATCTATGGAGCAAAGGTGTTGGCTCTAAGGACTTGATTTCACATTGATCAGTACTTGAAATTAAAGTCCAGGAAGGAAATTTATATTGAACTAATTTTTATGCAGTTCAGTGTCCTGAACACTCAGGAATGATTAAAGAAAATCAGATGTGCTTCTGGGAAGCATTTTGTGTTTTCATTTCAGCCAAAAGCAATCCAGTTCACATGGCCCGAGACCCACTCCACAATGAGCAAGTGTGATAAGTGGGAATAATTATCAGATTAATTTCAAAAGCATGCTCTTGCTTGAAATCAAAACGCTTAAGTGCGTAAATCCTCAAACTGCTACTTAGACACTACTATAATAGACGGAGGGGAAACTAGACCTCAGAGTGAGCCCTGCTTGCTTTTCATATATATGAACAGGTCTGCTAAAGATTTCTATATATGCAGCAATTAAAGACTGAAAAGTCATGCTACTTCTGGTCATCCTGTTCATTCCCACCTATACCTGACCTACAGCAGACTTTGCCTGTAATGTATTTTTGAGATATCATTTTGAATAATATAAACGCAATGAGGAAATCCAGTACAAGACATAATTACAACAATGGTCTTAAAGCTCTATCAGTTTTTTCAGTCACTGAATGCATATACCAAAGGACCCAGCTTCTGAAACCATGCAGAATATTCACCTGTGTCATTACTTTTCTACCCTGAGGTTATAGCACTATGGATTCAACTTGTTCTTTGAGACTAACTTTAGCAATAAATTATTGTAGAAACTGTTAAGAAATAAGAAAACAAAGGAGAATCACCTGGGAACACAGACTCAGGGATATTATATAATTTTCAGAACTGCTGAAAAGTTGCACTAATCATTAACATTAAGTGGACTTGCTGGATGCTCAGCTTTTTTTGAAAATCATATTTTTTTATGTAGCAGTGGAATTTTCAAAAGTTCAATCCAGCTAATTAATTTACATGGAAGCTAAGTGCCTTATCTGTTTAAGTGCTTTTGAAAGTCCCACTATGCTTTCATCTGCAGTTTTGACAATCTAAATACTTAGGAAAACCTGCCCCAAGGTGATCTGGAAGCTCAAATGTTACAAAACTAACTTCAGGGAAGCTTAACTTTAGGCACACATTTTTCAACAATATTCTCATAGGAGAAAGAAACTGACAAAGAAGCCAAAGCCATACAAAAGAAAGACAGGAAAGAAGGGTTTTTTGACACTGGAAAAGAATGAAAGCGTTCTGCATCTCTTCAGCCCTTACTGATCAAAATATCTGGGTCTGTAGCACTCTTTATACTGTTCAAACCGTGCAAAGGCTGGGTAAGTCTCAGACTATTAAGTGGCCTTAGGTAAAAATAGTTTCTAAAAGACTTATTTTGTCTCTTTAATTTTAATGAGACACCTTCTAGCTGCTGTTCACTACAGTATGACACATGATAAGGCAAAGCTCATTGTTAAATGGATCTGAATCTGCCACAGAGGTCAAATGGACTGGAATAGCCTAGGTCTGCATATATTATTAATGAAAGTTTAAACACTGTATTAATTTTATTTAAGTAGCTTTTTTGAATTTGGAAAATGTCTGGTAGATTGATGCGCTATATCTTGAAGTACGTCCCATCCCCCTAAGATGAGGTTCCATTTTCTACTATTCCAATACTTAACCAGAGTGAAAACATCAGAAAGAGTATGACAGCATGTCTGTAAGACACATATTAATTTTCTATGAAATACATCATGATACAAAAAGAGAATGGCTTCATTGCTATTTAAATAGACATAAAAATGATCTCTACATGAGATATCTGCCTGACAGAGCTTCAATTTGCTCTAATTTGCAGCACTAAGATTCACAGTTCACTAAACCATTAAAACACAGACAAAATGTCATTTCATATCAAAAGCAAGTAAACACCTCTATCCTTCATGAAAATTACAAATACAATTTCCTCTAATATCTAATAATAAGGCTAAAAATTAATGATGTAAGAAGTGGACTAAAACAAGATGAGATTTACATGATACAGTACAAGTAGCACATTCACATTTCTGGTGCCTATGTTCTTTCAATAATCAAGCAACTCATTCATTTAGCAATGCCCTCAGCAACCACAGGAGACTGATCAAAAATGCTGTTAACAGGTCACATATTATTTCTGACCCATTATGTGTACAGATCACTCTGTTTTCCATTCTCAGCGGTCATGGAAAAATTTGTCACTTAATTCAGCAACCAAGCTGACAATACAAAGGCACTTGTACAGCCTTCAGAAAATTTATGTCAAGGACATCAGTGGATAATATTTTAATGTTTCTGATTACGTTACATAATCACTTGCAGGAATTATCAGTTTTTTCAATCTTATCTCAGAGCTAGATATTTATTAAAAATAGTGAAAAACAGGTGTTTAAGGATATTATTGTAATCAATGAAATTATACAATATCTGGACAGAGGAATGCAAGTCATGTGTTTTACCAGAGTTGTGGGAGCAAGCAAAAATCTGTTTTGTAGCCAATTAGACAAGACTTTCTGAACTATCAACGCTCTCACATGTAAATTCATCTGGCTTTTAATAGATATCCAGATTCTTAGTTATAAAAATGACAAAGAACTGAAATACCACCTCCAGGTGTTACTAAGAGTTTTTATTACTTTTTTCTGAAGTTCCTGGAAGTATTTCTCTTCTGACAAAAAGATTCTTCAGAGGAGCTTAACAAGCAAGTGAATTAAGGCACCTTAATCTAATATTTAGCTTTTAAAATTGTCTAATGTTTCTATTTCACAGTAAAAGTTAAAAGTCTCAAAGTTAAAGACTAAACTTAAATTCTAACCTGCACAAATTTCCTGCAAAATAATATCAACACATAAATAATATATTCATTTTTACTCCCACAGCTTACTCACAAACCAAAACCTCAATTGCATGAAGGGCTATAGAAATCCACAAATAAAAATAAAGGCTCAATCCTGAAGAACTCACATTCAAACCATAAGGGAAAGGAGAGCAGAATATCAGCAGAATAAAGAAAAGGACATCTTATAAACTGTAAGGCAACACTGTTCAGCATGATAGCCAGCAGCCACAGCATACCTCCAAACATATGCTTTTTGAGGAAATTGTAGCAAAAGGATTTTTAATGAGTGAGGGAACTAAAAGAAGAGAGCAGGGCAATTTTGCATCTATTTCCTCAGCTTTCCATCCAAGTGTAAGCAGCAGCAAGACAGAAAGCACAAAAGCAATAACTTCATCACTGAGCTCCCAAGGAATAACAGAAAACAGCCGGAATATCCTGTGATCCTCAGCTTCTCAGCTTCTAAACAGTGTTTCAGCAAAGAAAGCACTTGAAATGTTGAGAAAAGTTGCCCTCACCTCAGCAACCTTGTGCCTTAATTGACTCTGACAGAAGAACAGACAAGCTCAGATGAAATGTAAGAATCAAGTTTATTTCCCTGTCTCAAGAAAAGAGGCACTATACATAAACCACTCCTGACATATTTGTCCAATCTGGTTTTAGGAAAAAAAGCTGTTTAAATGTGAAGTACATTCTACCCTGAAGCACTACAAAATCCTAACTGAGACGTAAGTTTTGACATTATTTTAAGATGGTTTTCCACTATAATAGTTCGTGTCATCTTTGCCAGTTCCTGTTAGTGAACAGTTAGATCTTCCCACAATACTAATTTTGAATTTCCAGCACTATGCAAGTAAAAGAAAATCACACTGGCCCGTTAAATACTGTTCCAGTCAAGGTAACAAAATCATATATAAAAGGTATGAATGTCTGAGCTCATTCAGAACTGGCAGAAAACAGGCTGTGTTTTATACTGAGATTTTCAGCAGCAGGGGAAGAGCTCTCTCTGCCAGGTCTATGCTGCTGCTTTGAATGAAGAGTGAATAATTCAAGTGAAAATTCTGTGGAGAAGCTTAGTGATCTGGCAGGCACAAAACAAGCATGAGGAAGTTTAAACTTGAGAAAATACCACACAGCGCAGACAGAAATAAAAACAAAATCCAACAAAAAAAATCTAAAACCAAACCCCAAAAATCCTTGTTACTAAGGAAAGATGAACACATTCAAAACAAGAGTATTTTCAAAAGCCAGGGGTTTTCATACGGTCTGAAATTACTGAGATTTATTCCACAATACTTAAAGGACCGACTGAAAAGACAGAAAGCTCTTGAGACTTTATGAGGAAGTATGGAGGACTTGCAAGTGGGAAACCTAGTGTTTATACTCAGAAAACGGGAGAAAAGGTGGGAAGAAGACAAGAGGGAATTATCAATCATTCAGTTTAACTTGAATTCCTGGAAAAATTCCTGACAGAAATAAACAAACATATTTCAAAAACACAGCAAAAACAAACAAGACAAATAACAGCCAAAAGAAATCTCTCAGCAATGACCTGTCACATTTCCTTCAGTGAGAGGGTAACAGTCATTGTGGATGAGAGGCAAGCAGCTAGGTGTTATTTATCTTAACATTAGAAAGAATTTTGACACCATCTCAATTACACTTCCAGTCATAAGCAACCTATTGAAACATATCTACACCCTAAGGGCCAGGTGCAAATTATATTAGCAAGCTACGGGAAGATGAAATTTGTCATTTATTCACTGCCAGAACTGAAGGGATGGTACTGGGTGGGGCCTGGAAAGATCTATTCTGAGTCTGCTATTATTCAATGCTTGTAATAACCACTCAATGCAGTTTGGATGATAAAATAGCGTATATGGCAATCAAATTCGGGCAGTAACACTAGAAAAGGCTGAAGCTATGATGAAGGTCAGTATACTTATTCCAAAGGATACTGCAGTGTCTGAAAAAAAGAAAAAGAACATGCATTTTAACAGGGACAACTAAAAGGTAGCACATTATGGGTCAGGAAGGATAGAGAGATAGCAGCTCTTCAGAAAACAGAGATCTCAGGGCTCTGGTGGATTACAATATGTTGAACCAATGTCATACTGTTACAAAAGGGGCAAATGCCATCTTGAGAAATGCAGATAGATGGAATAACCTTTCCCCTCTGACCCGCACTCTTAAATACATGAAGTGGTGTTTCTCCTGTACTCTCTGCACTTGAGATTTCAGCCAGAGCACTTTGTGAAGGCTGGATCATTGTGTTTCAGTTTGAATGAGAATCAAATGGGGAGTCCAGAGGAAATAAGTAAAGATCAGAAGCATCTCTAGAAAACATGATCTATGTGACTAAATTGAAAAAAAATCACGTTGCATAGCCTGAAGAAATAACATAGCCTAGGGGATAAAAAACCAGTTTTCAAATACATTAAAAAGACGAGGATGTGCTCAATGTATGCTGGATAAAGTAAGAAGTAACAGGCTTAAATTACAGCACACGAATATAGCAAATGCTAACTTTATGCAAAAGCTAGATAATTTCTTGAGAGCCCTTTACCTGTCTTCTGTAGTGCCAGAGCACATTTCAGGTGCTAAATATTTTAATCACAAATAAAAAAGCTAAAAACATAACTAGGTCAGATAAATCAGAAAAAAAAAATATTCAGTGCATCCTCATGACAGCTAAATTCTTTAGACTGCCTTCTGTGGTTTTACAGAACTTCTATTAAAAAACCAATTTTTTATATTTAAAAGAATAAAGTAAATAAGAAGAGCTAATGATCATACTTTTCCTACTTCTTGGCTAATTAATGATACATTTTTAAATAGCATTATGGGTAGAGCTATTGCACTGATTTTGGTTACAGGGTAAATACTTCTCTGAGAAATGACAGGGAACGAAGGTTCACGTAAAAGGAATCACCACTATCATAATAATAAACTGTTTTCCATATAGACATAAATGAACATAAATCAGTTTGGGAAGTATTAAGCAGCTTTTGCATATAATATTCCAGTCTGGAGCCCTACATATGAATGGAAAGCTCTCAAAGGATTCATAGAAAAGCTGTCTTTGCCCAGTAATGCGATGTATGACGTGAAGCAGAAGATCCTAAAGAAGTAACCAAGTAACAGGAAATCTATCTTTGAGGGGCATTACTAGGAAATCAAACAAAACAAATTAATAAAAGTCAGAAAACTTAGGAAATGATGGCTGTTGGAGATCCCAGGAGTACTCTTTAGGCACTACCTCTGAATCAACTATGCAAAATCAGTCTATACAGCTCACCTGCTCCAACCAGCCCTTAGCACTAGAGATTGCCCAACCTCACAGGCAATGCTGCCAAGTGATTAATTATTCTCACCATTAGAATCTTCCAGCATGTCTGCATTAATTCTCTTTTACTGTAATTCAAATCCACTAGTTCTCCTGATAGCCAAATTGACTATACCTAAGAGTTTGTTCTTTTCCTGAATAATCATTTCTGTATTGAAAGAGATTAACATAACTCCCTCCAGTTCAGTCTTCCCCAGACTAAACAGTCTTAGTTTGCTTAACCTTTCCTTACCGGCATTCTTTTAGATGGCTGATCATTACCACTGCTTGCAGCTGGACTCTCTCCAGCTACTCTACTTTTCCAAGCGAAGTCACAGTTCTGTTAAAGAAGTTATAGCACTGGGGAAGAGAACAGATGGATTACATCACAAGACTCGGAGTTCCTTGCTGCAATGGCCTCTGGCAATGTAAATCTCAGTTAACCATTACAAAGCTATTGTTTAGCTTTATGTCTATGCTTTCCATGAAGGGGATTTCACTTCAGTTCATGGAGTTACTGCAAATATTACTGCAATACGACATGTTTGGTCCAGGTAATATTGCAGTAATACTATTCCCTCACACACTATTGTCCCACTAAACACTAAATCTGCTTACTGCAAACTGAAGTTACAATTAGATTAGCTATTCATTCTTCCTTCCCTGCCTTAAGCTGTACTATCAGAATATCACCACTAATACGAGTGATACCAGTTTGGAAATGTGGAAAATAATTGACTCCCTGTCTTTAAATAATTATTTTAAAGTGTCTGGGGATTTATCAGGATGAAAAGTCCTGGAAAAAGATCAGGTTATTGTCCTAAAGAATTAATATTACTGCAATATGAAGAGAAATTGCAACAAAGCTAACAGAAAAAAAAATAAACATATAGTAATATTCTGCTGATGGTTATTCTCTTTCACCATATCATAGCCACTGAATGCCTCTTTTCTTTTCCATGCAATGATTTTTAATATAGTAATAGACTTCCATTATGTAACACAAATGAACAATAATTAAAGTAATCTAATGTAATATTTTTGCTTCTAAGCATGAAAATTTTGCTTCTAACTTTAAAGGGCAGCTCCACCTTCAAATTATAATATAGGTACAAATTTTTGTGGGGGAGACGAGAAAGATGGAAGAGACTTGGGAAGAAACATGCTGGTACTTTACGCTTCACACTGGTACCTCACAAAGGAATTCATTGTAGACTTGCTGCCAGCCATGTACAATCCAAACTACCTGCTATGCCCCGTAGCTGTTTGTCTATGCTAAAAGTCACAATATTATCTGGTGCCAGGGGAGCTAACCCTGCTACAGAATACCATACATGAATGCAGAACTCCTCAGGAATACCTATAAAAAGTCTACATTTTTCATTGATCTATCACTGCACATTTGACTTTATTGTGAAGGAGAAAAGAATATTTTAAACCACATACGATTTATTTTGTCATGCAAGACAAGGCCTCCTTTCTGGGTTTTTCAAAAAAAAAAAAAGGAAAGCCAAAACCAAAAAACCCAGCCCCAAGAATACTCCATAGTAATGATGGCTGCGGCTATTTAAAGAGCAGTCCATTCTAATCATAATACTTCTTACAAAGGGTGATCACAAAAACTCCAATAAAATATCTAATATTCACCAATTAGAATCATAGAATCATAGAATAGTTAGGGTTGGAAAGGACCTTAAGATCATTTAGTTCCAAACCCCCTGCCATGGGCAGGGACACCTCA
>WYDI02016853.1:0-34476 GCA_009867235.2 Psittacus erithacus
AGAAGGACAGGTTGTGGGGGGGAAAACAAGCAGGCTACATGCTCTGTCTAATTTACGACTAAGCTTAAACCACAACAGTTACACTTTCAGGTATGACTAAATCAAAGTCCACTTGCTTCCAAATATGTCTTTTGTACACAGAAAGCTTTGAAAACTACACAAGTATGACATGCAGGTTACTTGGCATCAGATCCAAACTCTTTCAGAACAGGCATAAAAATCCACAGCTGTTTTAAGACTCTAGCTTAATAGGGTATTCGTGCAGCTTGAAACACCCATTGTGCTGGCAAACTACCTGCAAGAGTTTAAAGTAATTACAGTTGTCATATGGCTGAGAGCTTTCCCTGAGCAAATCCCAACTTGCAAAGACAAAACTCTTTTATCACTTTCTGTTAATGGAAATCTGTCATTTGCCTAGCTTGGAGATATATGAAAATTTAATAAAGGACAATCTTTTGACCTGAATGACTTCATCATCATCTCAGTTGGCAATCAGATACTGAGTGAAACCTGGGTGATGTTCTTGTTCCTTGATGTTTTCCTCAGCCCTCTTAAATGCTACTGTAATATCTTAATTGTATCAAATTCAGACTTATGAAAGTCAACAGTTGGCTCTTTATCTGCCATGTCTTAAGTAGAAATATATGTAGGATATGCAAATTTTGGCTGAGAGAACACCTACTGATGTTTTGTGTCAACTTGAGAAAACATTGCAAAACAGGTCTTGATTTTTTCTGATATCGTTGTCCATGTCCATACTTTTCTGTCTTTGGTAAATACCCTTACTAAGATTTATCACTAAGAGCCATAACAGAAAGTGGCATGGTTAAGCCCCAGTTGGCAACTAATAACATGCAGATGTTTGCTCACGCCTCCCCTCCCATGGGTGAGATGGGGAGAAGAATCTGAAGAAGGTAAAACCCATGGGTTGAGATAAGAACAGTTTAGAAATTAAAGTAAGTAAAATATAACAATAGAAATAACAGCAATAACAATAATGAGAATAATTGTAAGGAAAAAAAAAAGGAGAAATAAAAATCAAGGAAACCCAAGTGATGCACAAAATAAAATTGCTCACCACCTGCTGACTGATGCCCATCCCAAGCAGCAACCAATGGCTCCCCTCCAGCTCCTCCCAGTTTATATACTGAGCATGATGTGCTGTGGTTTGGAATATCCCTCTGTCTAGTTCAGGTCAGCTGTCCTGGCTGTGCTCCATCCTGGCTTCTTGTTCACCTGGTCAATGGCAGAACATAAAAAAATGAAAAGTCCTTGATTAGTGTAGACACTGCTTAGCAACAACTAAAACATTAGCGTGTTATCAACATTATTCTCATACTAAACCCAAAACACAGCACTGTATCAGCTACTAGGAAGACAATTCTACCCCAGCCAAAACCAGGACACACTATACAGCATATACATATGAACGTTGTAATATTTATTTCATAGTAATTATCACCAAAAGAAATTTGAAACTTACCACAGATTACCAAGTGTTGACTCTCCCTCCAGGTATAGTTAGAAAATGTAAAATGCACAGACTATACTTACATACACTATGTATATACTGCCTCATGCAGCGAAAGGGCACAGCTTTCAGATTCCGTTAGCTACACAGTTCTGCTCAGCTTCCCTCCTTTTTCTCTCTTCTTCAATTCTCAGTTAATGCCCCAAATTTATATGTAGCATGACTGAAATGAAAATGTAAGACATGTTTCCTTTAGGAAGTTTCCATGAACCAAAATGAACTTTTAATAATGTCTTAGTTAACAAGAGGAGCTTGGCTCACTCCCTCTAAAGTCCTTCCCCACACCAGCCAACTCCGTGGGGAAGATGGCACACCAGATGAGCAGGTCGAAGGGCAGCATAGAACAGTCAGCCAAATTTTTCACATAAGCCTTGTAACACACTCATGGTATTTTTTTCTTTAAATTCTGCTTGAAAATAGTTGTCAATAACAGTTGTACCCCAATCCAATATAATAATTTCACAATGGCCACTCTAAGGTTATGTACAAAAATACTGCTGATTTATATTCACACACAGAGCATTTGCAGCACATAAACATTTGAGAAGTACTGGTTCCTTTCAAGCCAAGATAAAACTCAAGGTCTCGAGAAGCCCATGATTCTGCTTTCTGTATCCCTACATTTTCTTATGAAAAGGACCATCTTCAAACACACAAGCAAGAAAGAGGCATTATTGGAGGATATTCTTAAATTAAATGATCGACACTTAATTAGATATTTCCAATTTTCTATCTATTAAGATTGGAAGCACTCCAAGTTGAAAAATATTAAGTCTTCAAATATAAGTGTGCTTTTTTATTTTATTTATTTGGTTGGTTTTTTGGTCTATTTTCCTTTTCTGTGAAAGTCTGCGTCAATCAGCCTCACAAGAAGCCAGCCCCTATCCACATAAGAAGACATTTAATGTATTTGATACTGTTTAATAGAGAAAAAGTATACAGCTGTTGTACAGCTACCCATCTACCAGTCTGGTGAGAGGCACTGCAAGTGGAAGCAACACAAAGGACTTTAAGGAAAGCAACCTGAAAAAATACAAAGCAGCACTGAGTGAGTGGAGGTGAGTGGACTACCTAGATAGGAAAAAAATATAAGAAGTGGACTGCAGAAAAAGGCAAAATGTATATTTTCAAAGGTGACAAGAGGGGCTCGATCTAACATATTCGGTCATAACAAGTACACGTACAAATTGTTCATGCACGATTTAAGCAGCAAAAATGTACTCGAAGTGAAAGACAGGTAGTTTTAGAAAAATATGTACCTTCTTGTTTGCAGAAAGCAAGAAAAATTCGGGTTGAAAGATAAATACAGCTAAAAAAAGCATTTCCTAAGTTAAGAAGCTGAGTATTTTAAATCAGCTTGAAAAGACTAATCAAAAATGTCTACAATGGAGGCAAATGCTTTCTCTTTAAACACAGCCCACTTGAAAGACACAGTGAGGACTGAGAGACAATGAATAAGAAAACACAGATTTATTAAATTTAATGTTTTGCTTCTGTTTTTGTTGAGTTAGAAGTAAATGAAATGTGCCAGGAACCATATTTCTTCATGTGATAAAGCAGAAGTTTGGGAATGTTTCAGGTACAAGTATACATCTGTTCATTTTAGTTAAAATATGTAAGAAGAGAACGACAATTTTTCTTTGCAGAATGTTGAATTCACATGGACTATATTTCAAAATACATAATTTAAAAAAATCCCAATATTCTCATGATGCTTAAAACTGTATTTAATTTGCTCTGCTCAATTTTTTATTCTCAAGGTCATTTACACTCACAGACATACACACACATTCTATTGCTTAAAGCTAATTTACTTTTATTGATTATTCAGCAGTGGAAGTCATATACTTCTCCCAGTAGCATCATTACCGTGAATTAATAGCACTGTTCACTGTTTTTTTTATTGGAAAAAAATCCTTTCAACTATTATGTCTCAGCTGGAGCAGTCATATGATATCTTAGGTTATCTTATTCATGCCACATCTTAAAAATAACTTGAGTGCTAACTTTAATTGGATGAATATTGTAGGATATAATAAGAGAACATAATGAAGCACATTATTTCTTTAGACGGCTCCCAATATGGGTTTAATTAAACTCCCTTTTTTCTTCTTGTTGTTAATTCTGATCAAATTTTATGAATCAGTCTTAAAGTACAGCTACAGAGGAGACATAGAAGCCTAATTCCATTCATTATTTATGACACTTCCATGATATTCTACCAGAAATTCCAGGGTATAAGGACAGAGGGATTGTGCCTTGGCAAAGAATAGATAAACCAATTTAACTCTTCTGGAGGCCTGATAACAAGGACTAAGAATATATTGATTATTGGAGCACAGACCAAGACACAGGACAGGAACAGGGAAGCTGGGCAGTCGCTGTCATCACCACATGCTCCCAGGGATGCCTGGACTTGTTCGCTGCCTGCCACGGTGTGGGGAGGACCTGTCTGGATGCTCAGTACGCTGGCCTCAGGGTGTTGAGATAGCAAAGGTCCAGTCAAACTTATTCTTAGCTTTCATTAACTCCTGCCTAAAGCATTGAGGAAAATTATTTAGGAGGAAATAGTGCTATTCATTGCATTGACCCGTACACTTATTTGTGGCAACTAAAGGGTAGATGGGTTTGATTTCTATCCTCTGCATGAAATAAAATTACTCTGATGACCCTTTGCCTATTAGAGGTAATGGCTTTCTTGCTGGCTCCTGTTGCAATGTATTCTTAGTTTGGTGCCCTTTCAGGAATAAACATGACAAAACCCAGACTAATGCAGGAACAAAGCAGGACAACCAGGAACAAAGCAAAACAAGGTAGTTTTCCTTTTCAACAAAATAAAACCAAGCATTTGTTTTTCACCTTACTCTCAGGCTCTTCTTTTTATAAAGTGTCACGAGTTTAAACACAGAGAAAAATTGCTCACAAACCCAATAAAATTTGGATTCTGCAGCTACTAGCAATACCAGGGGATTTCCACCCAGTATGTTTGCCAACAAATCAATAGCAAGAGTAAATCCTTCTACACTGAGGGCAATCAAATGCTCACTAACAGGCACTATCACCTAAATTAATATAATCCCCCAAGCGTCAAAGTTAGGAAGTTTAGGCTTCACGTGTGATAAGCTGAAGGTTATTTCTTAATACTGGTTTAAATAAAAGGAAATTACATGGAGATTTTGAATTAAATGATCCTGAACTGACTTGGTTTCACAGAAGTCTCTTCTTTCTGGAGATGTTATGTTTTGTTATCCCATTGAGGATGATGGTACATCAGGACTGCTATGCTAAGCCTGAAAGGAATTCACAATGCTTCTAATCTAGAGGCTATCTAAAAGCGTACTTTGTTCTTTTGTTTAGGATGTTTACATGCAAATTCTTTCCCGACCTGTGGAAGTTGTTCATTCTAGCATTTATTTCACAGCTAGTCAATTATGCAAACTTCCAGCTCTGCAGAGTGGATTTAATATTGGTATTTAGGCCAAACACTTGCTTACCATTAATAATTTCTCATCCGGACTGCGGCTAAATAAGAATAACATGGGAATTTATCTCTCTTCATTTGAAAGACCATACTGGGGATACGTTGTGGCTTGGTTTTGGTTTAGAGGGAATGGTATTTGTTGTTCTTTTTGCCTTTGTCCAACTCTAGAGTTTAGCCAGTCTCTCTCCTGGGCAAGTTCTCTTTGGGATGTTCCTCTTTCCTAGGCTGGTGAAGAGCCAGTTCTGGTATCAAAATGCACATAAAACCCCAATAATATAAAACCAGCTAAACTAACACTATTATTTTAAAAACAGCTAGAGGAAGGTAGGTGAATTCTCAATCTTGCTGTCTCAAAACAGTTAGAGGAAGGTAAAAAATCTTCTCAATTTTGCTGTCTCAAAACAGTTAGAAGAAGGTAGGTGAATTTGCCTCTACCTTTTGCTGATTAGGATTTTCTAGCAGTTAATGGCTGACTTAGAGGCCTTACCTTTTCAGGAGGAGCAGTGTTGCAGTTAAGACATTTGCAGAGTTTCAAGAAATTCACTTGCAGATTTACTATGGTCCTGCGTAAACACACCTGATTTCTCTTTGCTTCACTGATCCATACTCAGAGGTAAAAATATATTACTTGACAAAATGCATGACCAAATGCATTCCTGAGCCGGGGCAAGCTCTGTAAATTAACAGTATGTTAAACCAGAACAACCAGAACACAATAGCAAGTGATGTTCACCCTGCATATTCCACATCACCCAGTCTGAATTCAGATGCCTGCAAAAGAACATTCAGGATTTTGCAAAGGCATGTGGAAAACCAGCTATGTGCAGACTGATTCGATAAGCTAAGTGGCAGAAAGCAATAAAACACGAGAGGTAGTTTGCCAGGAGAAGCACTGTTCTTCTCCTAACTAGGTGTTACTGTTATGGTGGTGATGAGCAAGATCAGTATTCTGTAATTAGCAGAAGAAAATTTAAGATGCCAGACTCATGAGTTACAAGTTCAAAGAGTGGGTGTTTGAAGGATATTTATGATATATAGTAATAACAAGCCGCCTTTCATAAAATGGTTCACACCTTAATGAGAATCTAAAATTGGTATAGGGTAGATGCTTTTACTGAGCAGTGCCTTAAAATTAAAAGGAGTTTCTCAGCTACTATCAGAAATAAGGGTATGAAAAAGGGCTGTGTCTTTGCAGTAAACCCCTTCTAGACAGAAAAAAAGTGAATTCTGGCTGCAGAACATAAGACAAATAAGACGGGGTTTTATGGGTGGGTGTATCAGTGAGGACAAGTAGCTTAAGAAAGAAAATCTGCCACTTAAAGATGACCAAAAATTTGATCATGCAGATCTAAACTGTGCTGGAATGTGAGTCTTTGTCACAATGAGGGAGAGAGAAAGCAAAATGGATAATAAATAAATGAAGATTTTCCATCTGATTCTAAATCTTCTGAAAGCATACATCTATGCACAACCTTCAGGTTAACACTGATTTACACTGCTCAAAAATCTGATGCCTAGGTGTTTGATGAAAAGCTAGTAAAGAAATGCATGGAAAACTTTAATATGGACCTATTAGCACTTCTGTGTGAGGTACATTACCGTGTTCATGTTAATTACTTTATATGAATAACCCCAAAAATCTTTTGAAAGTATTTTATGGTCTGATCCTGCAAGAGTTATCTGTATGCCTGGCTCAAACATTATGAGCAGTCTCCTTTGCATCATTAGGGTTAGCATACTTAAAATCAGCCATGTAAGTAATTTTTTTTCTTTGGAGTCTAGAGCTTTTGCAGAACTAATGAGACACCAGATGGCTGGATGGCACTGAACTTTAGAAGATGAGTAAAGAGCAATTGTGGAAATTATCATGTGGTAAATCAAATTACAATCCCTAGGAAAATAGTGGAAGTGTGGGGTTTTTGTTTCCTTTTTTCATTTTTTTTCAAGGAAAATAAGCAGCCAAGAGCAGCAACATGAGCAATAAACAGCAGTGAGTGAAATTATGTCCTAGACATACGTGCTGGAACATGGGTGACTACAGCCGGGGTCACAAATTTGTAACACATAGCAACCTCAGATCTTGTATCCAGCATCAGTAGACAGCAGATGCAATACCTCAGAAATTGTACTTGAAAAATTAATCTCAGTTGGATTGGAAATGAGCCCTGTCTTGTGGTTTAAAAGTTGGCTGACAAGCTATAAATGAAGGGCAATGACAGATGGTGATATTAGGGGGAAAAAAACCCAAAGCAGTGCTAATGTTTAAGCACCAGAACAATTTGACTGATGAGGAACATCTAAGAGAATTATGTAATGTAGCTGAATCAAGGGTGGTACAGTAACCATGTTGGGAGAGGAACTTAAAAGAGTGGGCTGAGAGAATAATGGAACATACAAATTAGAAGTAATGAGATATTACAAAAGCAAATGAGTATGAAGCAAAGTGTCCTAACTAGGAACCATAATGTCTTGAAAAGAAAACTTGCATGATCTATAGAATGGTTTTAAACATTTTTAGATGACAAGAAACTTGTGGACTAACTTCCATTACAGATGGGGGGCTGAGGCAAAGAAGCCTCATTCCCTCCCATGACATGACTTGGCTGCACGTTTACTTGCCTTGTGTGTGTAGCATTAAATTTCTCTCTATTTTAGAATTATTAGTTCTTCATCTATTTACTTCCATTATGTTACTGGTCATTGCTACCATGTAAGCAAGCAAAGAAATTTAGCTTTGTGCAGCCAACTAGCCATGTATCAGCAAGTGGCCATCCACAGTTTTCTGCCTTTCTATAGAAAAAAACAGGTTGGCTGCAATGCAAAGGTGCCCTCTATACCCACAAAGGAGCAGGATTTAACTCAGTAATGCAGCTCATTAGCCATGTCATCATATAACAAGTGTATCGATGCTTTCACTTTCTCCTTAATACATATTAACAGTTGCCCTCCGCACCCTCTGCCTTCTATTTGTCATATTATCATGTTGTTGGCTTAAAAATACTGGTGCTCAAACAGAAAGCTCTCACTAAAGCTCAGTGATGTATATACTTTTGTGTTGCAAATAAGTGCAGTAAGATAGTCTTGGTTTCTGATATTCCCATCCAATGGTCTAGCAGGGCCTTCATAACCTAAGGATTTTCCAAACATAGCAGGTAGCTGTCATTCAAGCCTTCAAGTGCTGTCAAGGTGACAGGTATCTGGTCAGACCAGGAGTCACAACTACTTTTACAATTTAAAAATCTGGGGTAAAACCAAATCAATAAACTGCTTGAGGCTATTTCTGAGAAAGAAGAAAGAAATGAAGAAGTACAGAGGTGAAGATTTCACGAGGTAGATTAGTAACAACTACAAGGCAGCCTCTAGCTATTTTTATCCCCAGCTGCACTCCCTCACTTCTGCTAGCTAATACTGAAGCACCATTTATTGATTCACACCTTTTTCTATTCCACTATCATAAGAAATGTTCATTCAGATTCAAAATAAAAACAATACGATCACAGGTTCGCACTCTAATGCTCAGTAGATGCTTTTTCTCAGTATATTGCAAAAAGTAATTTTAACATCTAATTAGTCAGAAAATTACAGGAAGACCACAGTGGATTTGAATTACTTTAAATAGCCAAAAGTCAAATTCTGTTAATCTAGCATAAAGGTTGAGTGTGCATAGATAGATAGATAGATTTATTTTCCCTCATTGCATGGCCATAACCTGAAAGTGTACCTGTCATTATTTCTAACCAGTAGTTTGGTTTTAAGAGGGTACTGATACTGCCAGAAGACTAATTTTTCAGGTTCTGAATCTAAATGTAAACAGATTTAAATAACCAGCATGTCTGAAACCTTAAAATTTTGTCTGCCTCCAGAAGGCTGAATGTTTTACTGGACAGAAATAACATTAAATTTTCCATTATCCATGTATCCCTAAAATTTTCACAGCTGCACTGGTTTTCAAACAGGAAATCTGACCAATTTGCTCTCAAAATCTATATAATCATCAGCTATCATTAAAAAGCTTTTATTCACTAACAGTTTGCACAAGTAATGTAAACTTCCAAAGGCCTAAACTTAAGAAAGGGCTTGGATCATCAAACTCAGTCCAATCTCCACGTGCTTGTGTTTTTTACTCTATTATTGTTGTTGGCAGAATGTGGGCAAGGGTCAAATGATAATGTCCTGCTGCAGGAAGATTTTTTGGGGAAGGAATTCTTTTTACTCCAGGGTCACCAAAGTCAGCCTACGTTCCAAATAGCTGTGCAAAACTCTTATAACAACCACAGATTTTTCTCGCCTGAGAAACGCAAAGCAATGCAGAAAGGTAGTTTTCTTCCAGCTCTGAGGTGTGCCTTCACCGTATCGTGCTAATACAGTATTTTTTCCTTACAGTTTCATTCACCCTAATGCATCTGTATTATGCATTTTACATTCAACCCTCCTTCTATATTTGTTCTGCTCTCACCACCCTTTTTCAGTCACTCAGAGTCTGCTACTAGTAAGTCAGAAAGACATACTTCAGGAAGCCAACCCCTCATAGCCACCTATGTTATACACTCGGTCTTGTAAGGAGCCTATCCATAAGCTTCCTGAATTGAAGCTAACTTCTTCCAGCAGCTCTGCCCTGTAGTGGAAATCAATCACCTGCTGAATTGTGAGTCTGCCTGAATGTCTGGGATTCCAAAGACGGAGTCCTCAACTTATTTACAGGCACCTCACTGAGACCGAGGCAGGTAAAGCAGCCACCAGCTTGCCATGTACAAGATCCCAGCATGATATGCAGTAATGACCTGTCAGGGAAGCAGGCTGTATACCACCACACTGTGAAATATCCTGGGGGACTCTATGAATTCAGCATGCCTTCTGGCGAGAATAAAGTCACACACTCAAGTATTGTTTCATGCTTTCCTTTCAGGGTGTCTCATCCCTTTCTTTGGTCTGTTCTAACCTGTATTTCTAAAAACATTCAAAATACAGAGGAAGCCTGAAAAGACAATTCCAACCTTCCCACAAAAGGGCTGTATCTTGGAGGTTTCAGATTTTTTCACACCTTCCTCCCCTTTTTATCTCAGTAGGAGCTTGAAAAGATAGCCAGAAAAAAATGGTTTTGCTAACAATTATCTGATCATTTTAAACAGGAATTGATCGCTTTCTTTTCTTATCTTTACAATTTGGCAGCTGTTTTCAAGTAAGAAGGGTGTGTCGATGTGAAACTTGGAAGTGGCTTGCAAAAAGTCCTGGAGAAAAAAGGAAGCTTAATTTCATACCCTCCGTGCAATAGGATGGTGAACAAGGGCAGGGAAACCTCCACTAGAGGTAACAATAAACCCTGAGTCCTTTACTTGCTTAGAGCCTTTGTTTGCTGGTTTTATTTTTTCTTTAAGTAAACCGTAGTTCCACAGTTTTAGTGATCTTTCGTCTTTTGTGTTCTTCCTGCAGTACTGATGTTTGTTCTCAGGTACGATGTAGATTGCCAAAGTGTTGTCTCATAGGGTTGCTAATGATCTGTCACTCTGTCCTCCCTGCCAGCTACTGCTCTGGCACCAAGCACAGCTCAGCCTGTGAAGGGCTGAGGCAGTCTACCTCACCACTGCATGAAGCCTGGAACTTCAACTCTGGGCAGTAAGAAACTTGCAGCTGCTGAGATTACATGTTTTGCCAAGGTCACACAGGAAGGGGCAAGCTAGATTTCCCTGCTTATGATGAAATGTAATAAGAGCCTGCTTCTACTTAGAAATTGTCGTGGTTACAATAGGAAGAGATTTCCATTTTCTAAGCATTATTGTTATTCCTACCATTGTAAAGCATTATCCAGAAGAATTTTTTTTCCTTCCATGCCCAGCCCCTGTTAAAAAGGAGGGCTTAAATATACTCAAAGGAGCATCATACATAGCCTAAAAAAATTTCTCTGCTTATGAAAATGCTATAAATGGCACACAGAGACATGAGCCAGTTGGAAAAAAATACAGTTCAGATATCTGTAAAGGCCTGCATTCAGAGCCTCAAATGGTTTTAATTCTACAGAATATAAAATAGAAGTGTAGGCATGTGCTTCATTTTCTCAGCAAGCTCTCACTGATAACAGCAATTCGTAAGCTTGGAGCTATATATTGTTCCACTCGAGAGCTAAAACCCAGTGTCATAAACAACAGCCACCTCTGCCAGAAAACTTGCCACTCTTCCCTCCCTACCCCATCATTAAATAGAGTGCATTAAAGATCTGAATTGCTAGCTTTTCTACAGAGAGCTGCAAAATAATGGTTAAAGGGGGAAATAATACTTAAGGGGGAAAAGTCTAACTACTTCGATCAAAAAAATTCTGTGTCCCCTGTTGAAACGGGCTCATGGGCCAGGAATATATGGATTGCCAAAATAAATATATATATATTTTACTGAATAGCACAGCATAAAATCTACATATCTTGTTGAAATACTGAGTGAGTCATTCCTGCCCTACAAGTGCATTATTATACCCTCTCGTTCTAAATACAAAGATTAACAGCTGCAGAGATATTTTTGCCACACTTCACATATATCAAGCACAGCAGATGTGGCAGCCTCCTTTTGGTAGCATACATTCTTTCCTGTATTGGAATTGTCTCTTAGGTATATAAATGAAGATGGGATTACGTTTTTGCTGGAGCAGCAGGTGAATGAATCACAAAAAAGGCTCAGTCAAGCTGTGGATAAAACATGATAATTTACCAGGCTTTGTGTCTAAATAAAGAGCTGCAGAGGAATAGCTTGATTTGAGAAAGTGGTAGAAAGAAAGGAACTGGTGGAGTGATGCTTATTTTTTAAAACACAGGTCTCAACCCATTGATTCACTGTCCAATGTAACTTTTGACAAGTGTTCCTCGCTATTCTTGCCTATTCATATAAGCAAGCAAAAGCATGGTTGTGAAAGGGATAAAGATGACAGTTCTGTTCCATAATGTATTCAGCCAAGGTGCCCTTATTCATGTATTATACACATGGGCATTTTTAATATGCAGGCTGCAGCTATTTAAAACCTTGTTAATGCTTCATGGAAAAAAAAAATGAATTGGTCTACTGAGGTTTCACCTATACAGCATGTCTATTTTCCCCTCACTATTTTATAACTACTGGCATTTGCACTAAGTCTTTGCCGCTAAAGAGTTTGTTTGATTTTGCTCTGAGATGCCTGACCAAAGTTAGAGCCCTCACTTGACACTTCTCTGTGCCTGCAATGATGATACAAACTGTTTTCTGTTTTCAGAGAGCGAGATTTCAGATTTCTGAAAATGGGTATAATGTCCTGCTTTCTCTCAGGTTGGGCAGTATGGTTGGCAAGAACCACGTGGTTCGGTTTGGTCCACACTAAAACTAACAATATTTAAGTCCTTCAGACTTACATTAGTGTTGTAGTCACATCTAGCGTGTCTAAAATGAGCACTGAAATTGATGGCTGACCTGCCCTTCCCAGTTCCCAGAAAGATTTTTACTTTTTTTCTCTTGTTTGTTGTAAGCATCATATTTCTGAAAAGAAGAGTATTCAGACCTGGTCTGTTTGATACTGTCGCAGTAATAAATGTACATGTTTAATTTATCTGAACCGTTTTACAGGCAACTGATATTTTCTTAGTGATTCTGATTGGCAAGGTGATTAAAGCATTTGCAAGTACATATCAGCAAATTTCTAAACCATTAAAGATTATTCATATTCTATCCCTTTGCACAGAATTACTCAGATACACAAATAAAGACAATACTTACTATTAAAGACATCACACAGCTGAAGAATAACAAGATGATATGTACAGAAATGGTTCTCATCCAGTTTCCCAGAGAAACATAACTTGGTTCTTACATAAAGAGCTCTAGCTCATCAGCATATGAATTGTTTTAATATCACAATTCCTCTGCCTCTCTAACTTTGGGTACTAAAACACCCACAAGAAATAAGATAGCGTGACCATCTTCAATGACAGGTCAGATACTCAGTTTGTTTGAAGAGCAGTGATCTCCTGTTCAAAGTCTTAGTCATGTCTGTTAAAGTGTCTAAAAATGAATGCATTTAAAGTTTGTCGTGGCTCTATCACGGGCTTTTTCCTTTTAGGATAGTAATTTGAATCCAGCAGATGTCAGCAGAAATAAGATGGAATTATCCTCCTAAACAGGCAGTTGTTTGTAGCTGCTGGAAGGAGGAGGTCACGGGTCTTGCTCTGCTTCCCAGACTACTGCTGCTTCCGTCAAGAGTGACAACCACCAAGTAACGGACTTATTGGGCGCCTCAGCAGAGGACTATAAATTGAATTAAAAGGTGATAGAGTATTTAACATTTTAGGAAGAGGCATTCTCTATACGAGCATTGTTAATACTTCTGTTTACATAGTTGCCCAATAATACACAGTGCGTATATATAGTGTGCAAAGAAACCTGCTCTTTAAATGACAGTTGCAAATAACTTAAATATCTTAATACACAGAAGATGTTATATGCACAAATTATCCATTACCATTGTTATTAGTATTGAAGTATTAAATATGATAATTCTAGACATTTCACTATCTGGCCTGCAAGATTTTTTGAGGACTACAATAAAATATTTTTCATAAATGTGTTCGTATGCATACTTCTATGCAGCACATCATTATTGCAGGTGCATTGCTGCATTTTATTGGCTTTGTTCTACAGCAGTGAAGCCTTTTTTTCTCTCAGCAGCAGTTAAGAATCATCCTTAGCTGCAGACAATGATTTTTTTTTCCCCCCCAGAATAAGGCAATCTGAGACCACTCTCTTTTTTTATGTTGTACAGGGTTAGGAGAATAGAAGAGTACCTGATTGAACCTCTGCTGTAATGTGATATTGCAAACATCGTGGTTACTATACCCATGACAAAGCTGATATTTGGCTCATGGGTTTTCTCATTTGAATCAAGTATGAACAGAGGTCACACACTGACACACAAGCTATATCACACCATAATATGCCTCAGCACCTCAGCTCAGCCAGCTGTCCTTGGACCTATAACAATTTGCTTATCAAATAATATTAGATGTTTCTAATAATGCAGTTGAACACAAAACCTAAATTCTACTTTTATTCAGTGTAAACATGATAAGTAATGAACCGTGTTTTCAGTTCTGATACTTCTTAATGCGGGTTGAAGAAGAGAAGTAGTAGAGTACTATAAACAAAACATATGGTCAGCCTTTTTTTTCCTGTCACAAAAATTAGTTATGTTAATTACTGGTGTTCTTGGCAGGCTCTAAAAAAGTCCAGGAAGCTATTTCCAAAAGCCATCAGATTTTCACACTAAATGTATTTTAGACTATAAACAGCACACATGGCTTACCAAAAAAATAGGCTTTTCCCCACCTTTCCCCCCAAATGATTTTTGACACATAGTGTCATTGAATTGAATGGCAGGGAGTGCAGCTGTATTGGAATAGTAAGTACCAGAAACATACATCACGCGGTGCTATGTAATACTTACATGTAATGAAGAGCCAAGCTGAGGTGGGAGGAGGTCCCATTCCTGATTTTGTCACTTAAGCCTCAAGTCTTAAACTAACTTTAAGAACATTCAAATTTTTCTCTTCTCGCTTGCTGCATTTTTAAAGTAACAGTTTGGTGCATTTTCAAAACAACAGTAAGTAAGCAGCTGCAGCTGAGTTTTCCAGGACAAAGGAATTACACTTGCTACACATTTAGGTGACATAATGAACACTTGTTTTTTGTGCAGAACGTGCTTTTGGGTCACTACAGTTGGCACTGTCATAACTGGCCTGAGGAAAGGCTTACGAGTGTCAGACAAAGCTGGGCCTGTGTGTTAGTAAACTGAGCTCAGGTCTGGTTTAAAAGGCAGGAGATTGGTCCTGCGCAAACAACTAGCAGGAAGCTTGGCCCCTGCCCTGAGCAGCCAACCTGAAGAAAAGCAGCCAAACACAGCTTGTTCTACAACCATGATTATCACTGTAGCTATAACATACCATGCTTGGAAGTGTAAGTTTGTGGAAGAATTAGTAAACAGAGCCTCTCTTGTGGAGTACAAAGAGGCCTTGTCATGACGGCAGCAGTGAGCCTGTGTTTGCAAGGCCATTACTATGAGGGTGAAAATAGAAGTTCCAGTTCAGCAAAGTAATGTGCATGAAATGCTCTCACATCACAGAAAAGTTTCTTTAATTTTCTGAGTGACTTCATTATTAAGAAATCAATTTCTATCACCCATCATCTAGCACGCCAACCTCTTACGTGAAATGCAAGATTTTCAGGCAAATAACTTCATGTTCTTTGCCCCACTACATCCTATGAAATAGCTATCTGACAGCTCTGGAGGTTCCCCTTCAATCTTTCTGTTATCATAATAACCCACAAATAAGAAATAATATCACAGTACCGATATTGCTGCTTAGCTTGCATAGTTGTGAAGTCTCATTGCACCCTTTTTTCCCCTCTGTAATGATATCCACATGTTGCCTTTTGTCTTCCACCCGGACTGTAACCAAATGGAAAAGCAAGACAATGCCCATGTCTCTTGGGTGCTCTAACATTTGAACGATAGTTACACTAATAGTATCTGTTCAAGAGAAAAAGTGGGACTGGCAGTCAGAGGTGGATGAAGTCAGAGGACAAATAGTGATACTTTAAACTTACACTGATATTCCAACATGACACTCTCAGTAAGATCAGAGGGAAACTCCAGTAAGAGAGAAGAAAAGCAGAGGATAAGACTTAACTAGAAATCGGGAAATTTCCTCAGCTTGGCCATTACAAGCAGAGTACTGAAAAGCTGCAAAGAAAGGCATCGTGGCTTATTCACACGAGTTCATGCAATACATCACTGTTTTACTTTGGTTGCATTGCAACCGAAACACTTACAGGAAAAAAATCACATTGCATTAAGAACACTATGTATTTTTAAATTTCTTTTTGTGACATATAGCTACTGGGATATGGAGTTTTAAATTCTGATGATATTAGTGATAGTTTTATGGGATGCATTATTCATTAGTGCACCCTGAAATATCAGCTATTTCATCTGATGCTACTCCACAAGGAAAGAAGAGCGGATTTCCAAGGTTCAGACTGAAGAACTGTGACTTAATTTTGCATTTTCTGTTCCTTTTATCTGGATTTCTGAGATGCTACCACTGTGAAATTCAGCTATAGATAACAGATTTATAATCTATTTTTGAAAGATGCAAGAGAGATATATAAAATGAAAACTCTAAATCCCAGTGAGTGATTTAATTTTTGAACCTCTTTTTTTTTCCCTGAGAGAAGTCCTAGAAGTCTAACTGGGAAAATTGGGATGACAATAAAAATTGACAGAGAGGAAAAGAGAGAGCCAATTGAGGGGCAAAGTCATGATGGCAGCTTTGCAACCTAAACCCAGCCTTTTAAATTCAATAATCATCTTAGCTCTGGCATGTCACAGGGATATGAAATAGATGGTTTTGACTTCCATTGTGGCATATTTCATAATTTAACCTCAACTAACTCAAAGAGAAGGAGAAATAATTTGGTCGTTTAGTTAACTGAAATGTTTAAACAAATATTTCTGTTTACACTGAAAGCAAATCTTTTACGAAAATCTGTCCATCTTAAAAGAGAGCTCACAAAGCAAGTGAGACGCAATGGTGGCCACTAGAGAGCGGGAGGATGAATGTGAAGTGCTGCTTGTGAAGTGCTGCTTTGCCTGTCTTGGGAGAGCAGCTGCCAAGCACACTCAAGAAAGAAATCTGAAATCACACACCTGTATGTGCATTGCGTCCACCATGTTTGCTCTGAGGAGGGAGAACCATATGAAGCAAGACAGGAAAGGTGAAATCCAGCAAGAAATCCTGCTTTATTGCCATGGTAACCCCACCCTGATGAAAAGTAGAAAAATAATAAAACATCTTTAAGAAAAATAAAATAGAAAAAGGTGCTACCTACCAAGGCAATTGAGGAAGATGCACTTTAAGGAAGAGCTTTTCCACCATTTGGTGTCTCTTTGAAACAAAGGTATGGCTGCAGCTTTTGCAAGCTGCAGAGTTAGAACATATTGTACTTGATAAATTATTTAGTTTGTTTAGCAGCTGAATCCTGAATTATAAGTGAAAGCTGTAGTTACACATTAGAATCTTTAATGCTACTGTAGTCAGAAAGAATATTATTGTTGTGATTTTCCTTGATGTCTTCTGACAACTGTCATCCTTTATCACTAGAATCACCTTTCCTGCATTAGACTGGATGGGTGAATGTGGGTGTGGATAAATGTGTGTGGGTGCATGTATGTGTCTTAGACAAGCCTAAATCTGAGTCTGCGTGTTTGTGGTTATAAGAAGTTTTATGCATTTATGCCTGCTGTACCTAAATTTGTTGCTGATTTTCATGCCAATTGAAGTAGATTACATACAGTGTCAGTATAGACCCTTCTGGGGTCAGGGAGCCCTGCAATAAAACACCTGCTGGTGAAGGCAGCAGTGACAGCTTCTCTTACTCTAATGATGAGGAGCCAATATGCAACAATAGAGTGCTCAATGCATACTGGCAAAAGAGGAAGGGCTAGGGCAGGCAGAAAAGGCTCGTGCAAGGCAGTTGGTCTGCACAGCTCTTGTGGCAGTTAAAAACTGCTCTCACACTCTTGCTCCCTCTCTCCAGAAGGCTCCTGAAGTGGAGCAGCAGCTGCAGTAATTCTGCCTGCCATTCCCCACACTGAAGACTTCTTGTATATCAGAGGGCTTACCGGCACAGAAAGGTGCAATATATGCCTTCACCAGACTTACAGAATCTGATGTAGTAGTTGTGTTTGCCAAACATAATCCTTTAATTTTCATCTGTTATTTGCAAACATTTTTTGGTGTGTTTTTTTTTTTTTTTTTTTTTTAACTGATTTGCGTGGACAACAGATAGTCAAATTCTGTATAGCAGTGAGAAAAGCAGTAAGACTGTGGAGATTAAACACACAGACTCCCACAGAGTTCCATGCCAAAAACTTCTTTACTGTCAGAGATTTCTTTTCTATCCGCCCCCTTCCTGTTGGTTCCACAGTTTATCTAGACTACACCTTTTGTTCTCATGCTACTAACAGGATTGGCTGGATTTGAACATCACCACCCTCCGATTGGCCACTATGTGCTACCCTCTGAGTGGCCACTCCCCTCTATGTTCAGGCCCAGCCCAGGATGCTGTGGCCGATTCCAGGATGTTCGAGCCCAGAATGTTCTGGTCGATCCCAGGATGTTTGGCCTAGCCCAAAACCTTTTACAGCAACATAAGACTATCTTACCAAAGGGCACTTTTAAGACTAAATGTATTTCTTTCTGTTTTAAATAGCGTATATCTGGGGTTGCTGTTATTGTTAGTATTAACTGTAGCTAAGCCATTACAGTGGCATGTAGATCCTATTTCAGGTTATAATTACTGTGTACAAGGTGGTAGTTATAGCAAAGAATGGAAAAATAATTTAACCTACAATGGGATATGAAGATGAGAACTGATTGCAAAGCACTTGATTCCCAGGCAAGGGCTTTATGCAATCACCTTCTTCTGTCTCATATATGTACCTTGATTGGATGATCAGCGCTATTCCTTAACCCCGTCTGCTCATCCCTGTTCACACCATGTGGACATCATGTGCCCTCCTGGCACTGAGCTTCGGGTTCTTTCCAGCTCTTCAGCACCCACCAAACCAGCAATGCCTCATGGAGGAGGGATGGGAAGTCCTCTCCAGCAGCCCCTAGGCTGACCCATTACATGAAACCCTGAGCTCTGCATTGATACCATGCAGCAGCAATTGCAGATTCTTCAGGAGGAGATCTAAAAATGAGTATAGAGAAAAGCCCATGGAAACAGCTTGGCAGGTGTGAGAACGCATTTTTGAAAGGGCCACTGAATTCCCAAAAGTTCCTGGCTCAGCTTCCCAAAAATTATGGATGCCGGAGAGGGACTCTTCATGAGGGACTAAAGTGATAGGACAAGGAGAAATGGACAAGTGATAGGACAAGGAGCAATGTTTAACAGGGGAGATACAAGGAGGAAGTTCTCTACTGTGAGGTTGGTGAGACACTGGAACAGGTTGCCCAAAGAAGTGGTGAATGCTCCACCCCTGGCAGTGTTCAAGGCCGGGTTGGCAGGGCCTTGGGTGACATGGTCTAGTGGAAGGTGCCCTTGGCCCATGGCAGGGGATTGGAATTGGGTGATCTTAAGGTCCTTTCCAAGCCAACCCATTCTATGATTGTATGAATTTTAATCCCTTTGTAACTGGAAGGCTAAAAAGCTCACTACTGTAGTAAATTCATACCTTTTTTAATCCAGTGGGAAGCTATGGACTTTAGTCACTACTACATTCATCAGGAACCACTTCAGAGCTTAACACAATACCACATTAGTGCATGGTGTAAAATGGAGTTATGATCACAAGAACTTATACATTTTGTGTGCCTAGGAGCAATAACTCAGCAGCTGATACGTCCCACCCCTTAGCTGTGAAAAGCACATACCGAATTTTCTTTGAAATAGCAGCAATTCAGAAATCTGTTTGCTCAAAAAGATTCCGCAGGAATTACATGATGCCTGGTACCAAAGGGAAGGAAACCTGTGCCTTGTGGCCAAGGTCTTGGAGACCTTGGATAATTCACTTCAAGATAGCAGCAACTGAAGTTGCTTTAGAATAGAATTAACAACAGCTCAAAGTTTCCTCATTGAGAATATTTCAGGAATAGCTTTCTCCTTGCAGTATATGCATTGCTCCTCCTAATATTAATGAGAGGTATGGCTTCCTGTATTTTCCATCAGTATTAATGAGAAATGCATGTGCCACTAATGTTAATGGGAAATACACATGCGCGTAACTCCCATTAATGATCATTAGACATCCACAGGAGAACCCTCATTAACGCTAATGAGTGTTTCACGTATATGCAATTTCCATCAGTATTAACCAGAGATCTAAGTGCATGTATTGCCCATTTGAGTTAATGAGATATATACATGCATGTGGCTGAAGCAGTGATTAATATTAATGCAAAGTATACAGGAACTGACAAAAGAATATGCTTAATCTTGATAACACTAACTTGCCCTTTGTTTGGGTTCTAGTTCACCTTTAAGAAATGCATTGTTTCCTATTAATAATCTAGTTTGGGTATTACTTTGGCTGTGTACTAAGTACCATGCAAAATTAAGACAAAATAGAGAGATCCATTTTTCAGATGACGCTGTAATCTCTATGTCACAGATCAGAGTATGGCAATTTGTGTATTTATGCTGGGATAAGTATGAGGAATTGGTGAATACATGCTTTGATTCTATGGCTGTTGATAAAAATCGCCTTTCTTAATGGCAATAATCTCGCCCAAGTCTGCACTCTGACTGCTACTTTGGTAGCTGTGATCTGCCTTGAACTTGGGTCCTGCCAGCTATGCTTTCATATGCTGTGAGGTTTGTGGCAATTTATTTTACAAGTTCTCTTTCATAGTTAGTTACTTCTAGTCAGTTAGAGACTGTGTACGGAGAATGGGCTTAAATCGTATCTTTAAGTGAAATAGGTTAGTGGAATTTACAAATTGAAAATGTTGTGTATTGGCATCAGCCTCTGCTATTTCAGGGGGATCATCTGTGCAGATACTGAATTTTTCTATGTATCTTTCATATCAGCAAAACTCACAGAGAGTCAGAGAGTAAGCAGAAAAGACCTCCAAATACTTAATTAAGATTGATGTCAAAAAAATAAGTCCTTGCAATGTTCCTTCTTAAAAGTGTGAAAAATCTCAGAGTTTCTTACCCAAAGCAATAGCCTCACTCTCTACTAATACTGTGTACAGTCACGTTTGCCTTGCAAAACAAGTGTAACAAAACAGCATGGAAGAATAACACACCTACTTTTGCACCTTATACGTGGCTTCTTAAGGAAACACCTAGGGAGACGTGGGTGGGAACTACACCAATATAAGTATCTTGTGTCCTTTTAATTCCCCAGTCTGGTCCAGGACTGGTCGTATTTGTTAAGACTGGGAGGTAACACAGTCATCAAAAAGGGAACTGGAACTTGATAGCTCAAAATGACACACTGTAAGGAAAGCAGAAGGAAACAGAGTACTCTGCTGGGGTTTTTGTCTTTCTTGTGACCACATCATTTGAATCATCCAATTTATCAAGGACAGTTGTATCAACATAGCTAAAGGGGGCTAAAGACTACTGTGCAAGGACAGGAATGAGCACTTTGAGAAAGGTGGTTACAAAGAGACAATGTCTCACCAGATTGTATTCTCAGATCCACCAGCGAAAGTCCTCATGACTTCTGGAGGCAGCAGAAACACAGCATTCTCTGGCTTTCAAAGGATGATGGCCACATACTGAAGGACAATTAAAAACCAAATGAAAACCCATGGCTTGATTTTCCTGTTACTCATTTTTTCTAGATTCCCCATCACATTCTTCAAGCTGCACCTGCTCCTAATTGCTTATTCCAATCAACAGAGAGCAAGGGGGTTCCAAATCAGAGGAGCAAATACAAATGAAAACAAAACAATCCCAAATCTAAAAAAAACCCCAAAAACCCCAAACCACAAAGTGTGCTTCTGGAACAGCGTGCACTTGAATTGAGGAATGAGGAATTTAATTTGGTCTATCACAAAACCATGACTTAAGGCTCACTTTTCCTTTCTGAGCATGTAACATTTGTTTACATATTTGCAGCTCTGGGGCCCAGCAGTGTAATCAATTTCCTGATTTTAATTAAGGGAGTAAAATTTGCATATGCAAACTCCCTTCTTAGTGGTGTTAATGCCAGCAGCTTTGAAAGAACTAAGAAAACAGAAAGGCAGAAATCAAAAAAGTCCAACAATCAATCAATATTGTTTCACCAAAGAAAGGGAAGGAGCAGAGATGACAATATGAAATGTTTCCTGTCATATAGCTTACATGCACTGAGATTCTGGTCCAGCTTTAAACTGAGGAGGTGTTTTAATAGCTAGTACCCGATGCTTGTCCTGTCACAAGCTCTGAGCTAAATAACTCAAGCTCAGGTTTTGTCATTCTGTTGGAAAGCCAGGCATAGGTGAAAACACTTATAGCCTTGAGTGACTGCTTTTTACAGAAGAGCTACTTCTTCATCCAACCTGGAGAGATGCTTATGTTTTGAGAAGTAAACTCTTGCTCCTCAAGCTTTCACAGGTTGCTTCAAGACAAGCTTTGTCTTCCCTTTTGAGTCACTAGAAACATACAGATCCTTTGCAGGGGGACACTGACAAGAATCAGTGCAGGGCAAAGCCAAGTGCCTGCCTTATTTAAAGACAGTAAATAAAATTCTGTGAGCTTAAGATAAGGTCAGAGAGACATTTGCAGATACGCCAGAAAAAGAAGATTTTCAAGTAAGCATGCAGGGGCTAGCAGGTGACTGGAGACTGTTGTGTTTTTTTCATGTTAGTTTAACTATACAATCCTCCAGTCAAATTTGGACAGAGATGTTAAATCCTACTGGTCTGCTCACCTCCAGAAGGCAGGTCTCTCGTTTTAAAGACACAGACAGAAGCTTGGCACAATGCAATGCTTTTTGGAGCAATCTCCCTTCCCATTCAGGCACCCAAGCTGCTTAGAAGAGAATCAGTCCTTAGAGCATACTGAAAGAACACACCATAGAGATGAGTATGCCCATATTAACATTGGAACTGCAACACATTACAAAATACTGTACAATATAACAGGCTCCAGAGGAGCCACTATGGTCCACTGAGTAAAATATGCCCTTCTGTAATTGCTGAAATGCATATCGACATGACAGACCAAAAATACAGAGCTGGTCTATTGAATAAATCTGCAGTAAGCTTCAGAATTGTTACAGTCTATTGAGTAAATAATAAAAAGTTTTAAAATGGTCCAAGCATGTATTTTCACAATATGACGGAATCATTTCAGAGAAAACTATTGTGTCAATTCCCAGGCATGTCCGTGAGTGATTTCCTTTCTTTTCCTTATTGTTTCACCATTTATCCTGACTGATAGATATGCCACTTGCATGATGATCCACAGTTCTTTTCAGTGCCTGGGCACAAATTATAAGAATCCTGTTGCAAATTCACCCCATAGTAAAGTGGTTTAGCTGCTGTGGCTTTAGGAGATAGCCTTAGTAAATATTTTAACCTGAGCTGGGAGTTGAGGGGAATGAAAAGTGATGATGAGGGAGGCAAAGATCTTTTTTGGCAAGTTGGAAAATGCTGAAATGGTCTCTCCCCTCCTACTGTGGACTATAGCTTCCCCTTTATTTTCCGTTCTATTTTTCAATTTGACTTTTATTTTGTAAACTAATAATGGAAGGAAACCTTTTCATAAAGCTCCATTTCCTGACAGAGAGAAAAAGACGTTAATCCATGTCCATCATTAGGCTCAGTCATAATTTTGTTTAATCCTGTGTCTTGAAAAGGTTTACAGAGAATAAAAATAATCATGAGTCTGATTCAGCTTCTCTGTGAAATACAATAAATTAAGGCCATGGAAAGCTGCTTCCTGCTAGCCATTAACAAGAAGTTTGTTGCCTAATTATCCAGGGCTAAACTATTCATAATTGTCATTCCCACAGCCTAGGAGCAGCTAAGCTAATAGGTCTACATTTCGTTCTCACATCTCTAAATCAGAAGGTACTCTAGATTATACAGCTGCGAGTGTGAGCAGAATATTTGCATCTAAAATTAATCAACTGTCCTATGAGCTCTGCTGAGAATTTTCTCAAGGAGGTATCCCTGCCTTTCTTGGTCCCATAGAAAGCAGTCAGCTGGCTTCACGGGGAGCCTCTGCACTGAATCTTCACCCAGGAGGCAGGCAAGAGTCCCAGGACCTATGGGGCGCAGCGTGCTGAAGGCAGACCCTCATAGCTTCACCTTCATATAATGTGAAAGAGGTAGGAAATACAGGGATATATAAATAGTATGCTAGTCTTAAAACAAACTGTAAAGAGAAACAACAAGCAATGCACTGAAAGATAGACAGTAAAAAGCATTCAAAATGTTGTGGAAGTTTAACATAAGGAACTCAGAGAATAAGTTTCAGAAAGGGAAGAAATGTGCTGGCAAAGCATGCCAGCCAAAGCCCCTTTCTATTAGTGGAAAGAGAGAAAAGCAACTCCAGAAAGAGACTCTAATCTCATCTTGTCCTGGAACTGCACCAAACAGGCTATTTGCACAGCTGTGCATAGGAGAGGGAGCACTTAGGAAACCAGTTTGAAACAGATGCTTCAATTTTCTTACAGTAAAGTTAGATGAGATTAATTCTGTACATGATTTCAGCTGCTGAGGTTTCAAGAAATATATCAAATATAGTGTACAAGGCATTACAGCTTACTGACAACAATTTCGTAGTACAGGTTAGAACCGAAGCACAAAACACCATAGGGTTTGCTCAGTTTTTATGAGGTCTTTCAGTTAAGGATGAGAAGCAAACCCAAAATTCTCCAGAGTGCAGAAACTGCTGACAGTATGAACAGAAAACCACAGAAACCCTGAACATATACAGAAACTCGGGGAACTCGGAAGTAGGATACACTCTGAATGATTTTAATTTAACAATGTATATTTCAAGCTGCTATAATAAGACACAGCTTCCAGGAGTTATGAGGTCAACTGCACAGGATATATGAAAGGATTACTCACATGGAAAACAATACTTCTGGTGTCAAATACTGATTTTGAAAAGTATATATAAATAATTTTTGAGATCACCTACTGGTTTCATGGTGACTTTACAAATTTTTTCTCAGAAATCACTTATCAGTATCTTTAGGGTTTCTTCATACAGGAAAAATGGTAAGTTCTCTTTGGTCCCATTGTAAAATAAAACAGCCCAAGGTCTTCAACCAGCAAGGCTGTAAATCATTACAGAACATCTGTGAGTGTTTCATTTTAATATCCCATTTTAAAGACTGTGATCATTTGAAGAGTTTACCAGCGTGATTATCTAACAGAGAAATCAAAGACTTGGTGTTTCTTTCCTGTGAAGAGGATATGTGGTTTTTCATGTGAGAGAAGATCAATATTCTTATAGAAAAGGGCATGGACCCATATACTGTTACATTACAGTTAAGCGAATACTTTAAGGCTGAGAAGACAAAGTAGTAGCACTTCCACACGTGCCAAGTCCATCAAGCCTCTCAACACTAAGCAGCTTCCACAGACTGCTGTTTTTAATGTAGCAGAATTCCTGCTTTGCACCTCACTGAACCACAGTCCAAGGACATTTACTGAATTCACATAAAAGGCCTACTCAGGCTCTAGTGCGCTTGAAACTTGCAAGGAAGAAGTTAAACGAAAGACAGCTTATTGAAGAGAGCAACGTGCTCCCCATACACTCCAAAAGCACTGATGTCTTCCGCTGGGGAAACCTGGGTCAGGCCCATCACTAGACAGTGTAACACAGTATTTGGGGTGCACCTGTTTATGCAATGCAATGCACACACCCGCCTTTTATGAGCTACTGAAATGCCAACCAAGGATTACTGCTGTCACTGGGCTTGTCAGTGCCACGGTCAAAAGTGATTTGGTGTGAGGTTGACAGACTGCTTCTGCCCGCAGCCAGTGCCCCCTGAACTGAGCCATCTATGACTGGGCTACCCAAGGATCTAGGAAAATATGCTTTTTCATCTTTACTTGACAACTTGCATATTTAAGAAACAGTTTGGGATTTCACGCCTATTTGTCACCTGGCTAAACAGCATTTTATTTACCAGCAACTAAATCAGATATCTTAAACTGAACATATGTAGCCGCTATCTTGACTACAGTCATTACTACACACTGTCACCAGTTTCCATGGAGACAGCCCCGGTAAAGCAGCTCTCCCTAGTCAGTATGTCCCAGTTAGGTATACAGTAATAATATTCTACATTTATATAAGCCATTCATCCTCAAGCACTTTCAAGATTATACAGCATTCAGATACCACTGTGATGAGTGTATTGTAACTGCCTCCATGTAGCCACACTGAACTGCCGCAGCTTTTCAAGCGCAAGGCAGCAGCCAATTAGCATGGCAGTTTCTGAGCTACCATGGATGCAGGAACAATGGTACAGGGTCCCGAGATACACCCATGCATGGCATTAAAAAAAAAACAAACAAAAGTGCAAAAAGTTCTTGAGTTTCTGAATCACTCTTGGGAAGAAAAACATTCAGCTTCAGATCTAATCTGAAAAAAATCCATGTAATATAATGCACAGACCTCAATCAATTTAATTTGAGGAAGTGATCAAGACATCCCTTCCTCTACATAATTCCACAGATCATGCAGATTATTCCAAAATCTGTTGTTTAGACTGCTAAGAACCCTTCGCCAGTGACTGAATGCTGAATTATTGTTGGAGGTGCTTTCCTCCCTTTAGTATCTAATTTCACTTTTATCTCCTCTTTTCATTGTAGAAAGTATTTCTGAGTAACCACCCACTTCTACAGACCTTCAGTTTTTGTTATAATTCTCCATTTTATAAATGCAGAGAGTATCTCATCTTCAGCCACACTTTCTCAGTGACAGTAAGAATGAAAATGAGGTATTGAACACTTAGCTATTACCTTCCTCTGCAAGTTCTGTGCAATATTTTATAGACATGGTGCATACAGCACATTGTTTAGTTGTTGAGTGATGCATTTCACTTGTAAGAGAGAAGCAGCAATATATTTGCTTCACATAAGACAGTGAGTTAACAAAGTTCAATGGTAAATGTGACAGTGGTTTAACAAGATTTGATGGCAAAGTACACTTGAGCCCCTTTGTGTTCTAAACTCCTCCTCAGAGGGGACTTTAGGTGCAGCTGGATCCTTTATGTCTAAAGCTAGGTCCTTTATGTCTTTGCGCACAATCCGTCCTTTATATCACTTAGCTAAGATTTCAAAGTTTCAGCCCACTTAATCCCAATTTGCTTACTAATTACCCAATGCAATAAGGAATCTCTCAGCCTTGAGGAGTAACCTTGAGAGGTGCCCTTACTCAGGGGGAGATCTTGGCACGCAGCCCACTGCCATATGTGACAGCTCAATGGGTCCTGGGCTGTCCACAGTTTATGGAGAAAGACAATTGGCTTATAGTCACACATTTCTCATACTCACATACTGGCTATGGATGTTGGTTTCGTTCAAATTTGGCTTGAGTCAGACACTGACCCGCACTGTGGTTAGGTCTGTGCATTGCTCAAATTAGCCCTTGGCTACTGTGTTCTTATCTGTCTTCCCTGAATCCCCTTTGAGTTGGATGCAGCCATCACAACCAACACATCCACTACAGCCAACCTCCACTCACCACTAATGGTTCTCACTTGTGCAGATATATGGGAAATAAAGGACAGGCTGGGGGTGGGGAGCACACATTAGTCCAGCTGTAACATGTACACATGCCTCCCTTTCCTCAAGAAAGCTTCTCCCTCCAAGTTCACTTGGGATTGTACTCACAATCTGTTGAAGTGCCTGTGGTTAAACAACCAGCCCAGCTACTTACAGAGAACAACCCTTTCCATCTGTCCTATTAACTAAATACTACCTTCAACTGACAGAGAATTTAAATTACTTGTTTACATGGTCCTGTTGTCACCTGGGTGACGGTTGTATTTCCTCAGAAGGAAGTGAGGGGTTTTTTTATCTCAAGGGTGCTGCTAAGTCTTTGCAGACCTAACATTTTCTTTTGGAGATGTCAGCTTTCGGTTTTCTTTTGAACTGCTGCTACGTTTTGTAAAATCTATGAGAGTACTATTGGTAAAGTGCCATATTTTAAAATGCTTTTACAGATGGAAGTTCAGTAAGGTTATGTGTTTTATTGCCATTCTCATTATTCAAAAATGGATGAAGACATTTTGCTCAAACTTGCTAAAATAAAAATGCCACTTTTGACAAGGACTAAGTTCAGAAAGCTGTTTATGCCCCCACTTAGCTCCAGCATATGCTTATGATTTGTTGCAAGGGACTTAATTCACTCCCACTTAATGCATTGTTTTTGAATAGAGACATTTCTCAGAATCAAAATTGAAGTAGTGGAGTTTAGCCTCAGAGGTAAATGTTTCGGAAGGTTAACAGCCTCTGGAAATAGAGGAGCCCTATGTTATGTTTAGTACTCGCTACAGCTGAAAGATGAAATAGGGTCTCACTTCACCCAGCTGCTGAAATGCAGCTACCTGTGGGGAGTAATGTGCCAGCTCTTTAGTGCAACAGCGCAAATCCATTTAAGTGGGAAGTGAAGCGGAATGCCTCAGTCCAGAGAGAGTGTTTGCCATTGTTGTTACTGAACAGTGTGACATTTTTCTCTAGGTGGAAGGCACTGTTTGTGTAATGCTATATTTCAAAAGGATTTGGCTTTGGATACACAGGAAATGGGATCCTGCCATCAGTCAATCAATAACTCTCTGCCGTGGACCACTCTCCCTACTTAGCACTGGAAGAAAGCAGCAGAGGCGAGATCATGGACAACGTGAATGTTACTTAATGCGGGTGCCTGCCTAGAAGGGTTACTTTTATTTATCATTTTTCTCCCTGAACCCTTAAGGAGAGGTTCAAATGTTTGGTTCAACGAAATAGCTTTGACACTTTTGCTGTAGATTAAAAGCACAGTTTAAATACCTTTTCTTTTCCATCAGAATTCATTGCCTTTCCTTAATTTAGTGAATTTTTCTTATAAATTCTGTTTTAACTTTGATCTAAATGACCAAGCAGAATCCATTCACTTTACAAATCATCTTTATCTTTCCAGGATAGAAGTGGGGAAAAAAGGGGACAGCTTGGGAGAAGTTTTGCAACAGACAAGGCAACAGAAAAGTAAACTGCAGAAGACCAATAGCCATAGTTTTAAATCACTGAGATGATTTGTTTAAGGCAACAACACTCTATATGGGTTTAATGTATCACTGTGGTGCTTTCTTCCCCTCTGCTTTTCAATCCTTAAGCTCAAGGAATTTAATTTCTCTAAATGCACACCACAGCTTGCTCTTCCCCTCCCAGATCTCAGAAAAAAAAACACTAGCATGGATTTAAAAATCATAAACATATGGAATTGTATGATTCTGTGTGAAAGAAATCTCCTTAAGTGCTTAGATACACTTTGGCCTGAAGGTGGCAATATTTAATAAAATTCTGAAGGAAGATGTTTCACATACTGATACCTTTAATTAAAGTTTAACGTTTTTAAGCAAATGTTCTTCTCTCCCATTATTTTTTCACAGTGTGTTCAAAGCAAAATATGATGAGGTACTGTAGATGTGTTTCAAGCAATCTTGGGTGCATATTATGAAAAATTATTTGCAATTAAAATGGAAGCAAACAAACATATAAAAAAATACATAAGCCAACCCATCCATCCCCTCAATTTAAAAGCAATTTTAAAAAAGATAGGCTACATGTTCCTATTCACAGTATTACTACCAATATGCTTTTAACTCCAAACCAAAATTGTTTCTTTCAAGCCAGAACTTGCCGTTATACTAAGTTATTTCATCTGTACTCAGTAAATTATGAGATCTAGAATAAGATGCACGAAACAGGCAAGAGGAGGCAGCATTCTGAGCATTGTGCTGTATGGCAGCACGAGTTGGGTACCCTACAGACCAGGGGCAGAGTCTGTGCCCCCTCAAGATGGGCTGACAATCTGTAAAAGAGGCTGTCTCAAAATATTTTGTGGAGAGCACAAGGAAAAAAAGAATTTAAAATATAATTTCTATATTTGTGGTTTTGTTTTTTGGTGGGTTTTTTTTTCCTAAAAATATATTTTTTTTTCTAAAAATGAAAAGAATTATACGTAAATCTATGGTTCGGTATCTCTCTTTGGATCATTAAAAACACAGGACATCAGTCTATTAATTTCTTGATCTTTCTGTCCTAATTAATCTTTCCTGGTTTCCACAGTGCTCAGTGATTTTTGACTTCTGTGAAATTCTGTGTTTTCTGCTATTCCTTTGATTATTGTCCTTGTGGCTACATGAAGAAGGGTATTATACATTGAACTGAAATAATGTTTTACACAGTCCTTACTGGTAAGGATACATCTGCGCTGCTTTGAGCATTGCCTACTAGGAAATTGTGGTAGATTTAAAGAAAAAAGAAGACTTAACTAGGGCAGCCAGCAAACCAAAAGGAAAAAAAAAATCATCAAAGTTTAGAAGACAGCAACTATTGTATTAAGAGTAGTTAGGCAAGAAAACGAACTGCTGAATTTGTCCTGTCTAGAGAAAAGATGACACGATAATAGCTGCGAGCACTTAAGAAGAATTAATAAAAAGGAGGTGGTGAAGGTGGTGTGGGAGGACTCTTGGCAGCATAGGGAAAGAAGGCAGAGGTATAGTAATAGCTCAAAATTACTGAAGGGAAAAATTGTGGATTAAATAGTACAAAATGAGAGAAGAGGGAGGTAATATAGCAGAGAGGGTCAGTGATTTCAAGGCAAACCTTCATCCCTGAGGATCACGTCAACCTACATTGTTTGCACAGGTTGAAGGAGATGACTTTAGAGGTCTTTTCAACTCTAGTATATATGGATCAGATTATTCTACTTTATGTCAATTAATCAAGGAGGAATGTTTCACACAGAGAGCCCTGCTTTCAGAGGGTTTGCCCTGTGCAAAGCAAGCCAGCAGCCTGGATGCATACACCCCCCTGGTTCTTACACCTTTATATCAGCCTTGACCTTTACACTGGCTTTTCCATCCTGAAAGAGGAAAAGAAAAGCCTTGCTAACAGTTGCTCCTGTTGGTTCTGGAGAGGAGCTGATGCAAAGGAAGCATCAACAAGAAGTGAAGTACGATTAGACGGAATACCATTAGTTTGGCTGGAAAAAATGCTGTGAATTGTCCTAATTCATATTGATGAATGAATAACTTAAAAACCAACTAGTTCACATAATTTATGACAAAAGGTTGATTTTGACTTGGTATCTATCCCTGAGAAAAAGTGAACGGTAAATTATTGTCCTTCCAAACCAGAAACAAAGACCATTTAGGAGGGAAGAAGAAAATAAGGCTGTAGACTTTTCCTGCCTATTCTTACCCGCTTGCCTAGTAGAGTGTATAAGCAGGCAAACTCTCTGATATTGTCATACCTCTGTAAAAGATACGAACTAGATCCCTCAGGGTATGAAAGGAGTTCCTACTAGACACCACAGTCACAACATTGCTTTTAAAGATTAGCCATATTTCTGGCTGGGTTTCAAAAGCTTTTGTGAGGCAAGCTCTCAACTCCTTTCCAGTATATCAACTCCATGATTTTCAATGCATTTAGTCATTAAAGTGAACTTGCTACCTTTGGCATTTCTATTAAAATTGCATGTTCAGAAAGGGAACAGTGGCTAAGTCACTGACAAGAAAGCACAGGTATCAAAGAGGAAAAAGGATGATTACTTCCATGCAAAGTCTCTAGGAAATTGAATAGACTGGATGAAGAATCGGAAAAGTTGTAATACAAACGACAGCATCACGAGATTACAAGGCAGGAAAGCAAAATTAACAAAATCTCAACCCTATGCAGCAAGTTCAGACTCCATGTTCTGAATAAAAGTCATAACACAAATGATTGAAAGGGTTTCTGTATGCTCTGATACCAGATCATTCACTAAAGTAAATACGACACAAAATATTCATGACCAACAGTGCATGCAGCCAGCTCCTGTGAGGCAGCCATTGCTACAAAAGGTTGTCAGACTGCACTGGCAGGGACAAATTAATTACATGAATCAACAGGATGGTCTCAATATAAGTATCTTTCAACAACACAAGTTAAAAAGTATTGAACAATGAAAATGCATGAGGGAAAATAACATATAACAGATAAATAAAGCTAAAGCACTATGCTGTCCAGAAAGCTTTGTTACAAATAGAAAAGCCTTTATCAAAGTGTTAAAGGAAACACCTTTGGCTTTCATCAGATCTGATAGGATTTAATTTTGCATTTAATTTGCCTAGATCTAAAGAACAAAGCAGCCAGGTACAAACCCTAGATATGTGGCCCTCATGCTTGGCGCACGTTAAAAGGGAGGCAAAGATAGTGCTAGGCTCCTTAATTCCAGAGCTAGCATATGAATAGATCAGTCCTAAAGCGCACCATTGTGCAGATACAGGGTTTGTATTTCATGCCAGTGCCAACCTCAGGAAATCCCTGAGCACCTCAGGGATTATCTCCAGCACCCTTTTATTCTCCAACCCCTCCAGTCTTTTCCTAAGGCAGCTAGAAAAAGCGTTCTCCGGTTCATGAAGGAGGAATCTAGACAGGTAGCACCAACGGGTGCAGATTAGTGCACACTTTCCCTGTTCTGATCATGCCCTGGAACAGTTTGCAAGCCAACTGATGGGGCTTTATGCTGCCACTCATTACTCATTTCATCTATCATGCCTGTCTTTGCAAGACTTAAGGAGCCAAAGATGAAGTATCAGGGACTAGAACACTTCATCAGTGCAAAGCACCTCTAAGAGTATGACAGATTTTATAAAGCATACTTTAATAATAAATTTTAATAGAGTCACATTCTCTGATTATTCTGATTATTATTATGTCTCTTCTCTCTCCTGAGCTGTGCCTATTTTATTTTCAATAAGGGCTCTTGCTGAAGAGAAATTAAAACCTGTGATACTTAACTTTGCACAGAATAGAATATTTAGTGTGTGTTAGTTCATATTCTGATGTGCCAGAGAAAAAGTTCTCACACCCTAGCAAAATTAAGTTGATCAATCAGCAAGAATCTGCCAGGTCCCACTCTGGCTATAAAGATAGGTGGTTTTCCCAGAGTCTTTTTTACTAAGAGGAATCTCAGGAAATAACTGGCTTGTGGGATTTTTTTGGTGAAGTCACATCGTAGTGTACCTTTGGGACAATGTCTTCATCTACTTAATGAGACATATTTCCAATGCACATGTAGGATAGCTAAAATGGGAGTGCAGGTTGGGTTTTTTTGTTTGTTTGTTGGTTTTTTGGTTGGTTGGTTGTTTCTAAAAAAAAAAACAAACCACACAGAAAAAAAATATTTAACTTTTAGGATCTCTTGCCAGTTAGTTCAGGGCCCTAGAAATGGTTTTATCTTTTATTAACCAGCGGGTCATCTCTATTCTCTCACAAGTAACATATTGTACCATTTACAGCGCTGCCTCTGAATATATTCCCTGTGTTTCCACATTTCCCCTTTCCTAAAAGAACCCACTTCTTTTAGGAGAAGAAAAAATAAAATTCAGGCTGAAGAAACCTTTAATAAAGGAAAAAATACTATGGCAGAAGCAGCAGGTCATTCCATAAGATTCATTCGCTAAGTTTTAATGTATGCCACAGCAGGATGGCATGAGTCTAATGGGATTTGAAAGCCGTGTGAATCTTCTGTAATAAAAGCCATATTTACCAGGGCAGCTGCAGGAAAACACTGGGTGTTAGATTTAGGGGATAGCAGAATGAATAAAACCAGTTCCAGTAAATACCCTTCCACATGACTGTGTTATGCTGTGCTACTGAAATCACAGCTCCAAAAAATAGGATTTGTAGTAAGTTTAAGTTGTCTCCTATCAACAACCTCATATTGATAGAATACTTGGGGGGAAGCTCTAAAAAAGATTAGCAAAATAACCCTTTCATGCTGGGAGTTGCATTTCTTCACTTTAACAGCCATTGCTAGCAACAAAAATGCAGGCAAAATTGACAGTAAAACAAGATATCAATAGAAGCCAGAATCTGAGTGTTTTCTGGATCCAGCTTTAATTGTCTAATTAATAGACAGCTATCTGTTAATAGACAGCTATCACACACACTTCATTCTTTCACTGAAAATGTATGATCTATGTTATATCAGCATTTGTTAATGAAGTCTTACCAACAGAGACATATTGTGTTAAATTAACCTATTTATATATTTATTTGTTTATTCATTATCTGAGGGAAAATGAGCTGAAGCTTAGCTTGAAAATTTTCCATTTATTTAATGTTTAATTCCTTTTGAAGCACGTAAAGGAACTGCAAGCATTGCCTAAATCTTGCGAGAGACGTAAAGGTTTTCTCATAGCACTTAATACAGCTGAGCTTTTTCTCAACCCCACCTACAATGACAGATCAAGGAGATTTTTGTTGTTAAAAAAAGACTGCCTCCAGATACATTTCTTTCTTTAAAGGACAACGTGCGAATAAGAGTTGAGAAGAACTGCTACAGTCAAATGGATAAACAACAGTATTTGACCTGGCAATTGTACCAAATAAAAATACCAATTATCTTTAAAAGATACCAAACGCAAGTACACTTAAATGAAAATCACTGGCTTGATTCCCCCTCTCTTCTCTCTTCTTTATTTTTCCCTGTTCCTGCCAGAATGAAAAAGGAAAAATCTATTTTCCTATCTGATATTTCAGTATTTTATTTCTGGCGTAGGATCTTACTTGAAGCACAAAGTGTCATGAATAATGTAGCTGATCTCTTCAGGTAGCCACAGGTAATATTCTTATTACCCAATCATATTTTTATATTACTTTTGTGTCCTGGGTTCAGCAGTAGCAGTCATTTTTATCCTTCTTAGTGACTGGTGCAGTGCTGTGTTTATGACTTTCGG
>WYDI02016854.1:0-30404 GCA_009867235.2 Psittacus erithacus
CAGTTTAATTCTAACTGGGTGTTAGCTTTCCTAACCTGCTCCCCAGCTTCCCAGACAACATCCCTGTATTCTTCCCAGGCCTCCTGTCCTTACTTCCACCTTTCATAAGCCTCTTTTTAACTTCAAAGTTTCCTCAGCAGCTCCTTATCCATCCAAGGAGGTCTCCTGTCCCTCCTGCTGCACTTCCTTATAGTTGGGATGCAACACTCCTGTGCTGGTAGGAGATCCTTGAATATCGACCAACCATCTTGGGCCCCCTGCCCTCTAGGGCTATATCCCATGGAACCTTACTAAGCAGATTCCTGAAGAGGCCAAAATCTGCTCTCTTGAAGACCAGGGCAGTGAGCTTACTGCATGCTCTTCTCACTGTCCTCAGCATCTTGAATTCGACCATATCATGATCGCTGCAACCAAGGCTGCCCTGGAGCGTCACATTTCCAACTGGCCCTTCCCTGCTGGTGAGCACAAGGTCAAGCATGGCACTTCTCCTTGTCAGCTCCACTATTGCTTGCAGAAGGAAGTTGTCTTCCACAAAATTGAGGAACCTCCTGGATTGCTTGTGCCAGGCCGTACCGTTCCTCCAGCACCTCTCAGGGTGGTTGAAGTCCCCAATGAGGATAAGGGCCTGCGAGCGTGAGGCTGTTTCTACCCGCCGATAGAGTGCTTCATCCACAGAGTCCTCTTGATCAGGCAGTCTATAACAGATCCCCTCAATAATGTCTCCCATTGCTGCTCTCCCTCTAACCCTGACTCACAAACTCTCTATTAACTGCTTACCTGTCTCCAGACAGAGTTTCATACTCTCCAGCCTATCCCTAACATGAATAGCAACTCACCCTCCCCGTCTGCCAGGCCTGTCTTTTCTAAAGAGCCTGTAACCTTCCATTCTAGTGCTCCAGTCACAGGAGCCATCCCACCATGTTTCTGTGATGCCTATTATATCTTATCGCATAGACGTGCACACATCTCTAATACCTCTTAGCACCCACATGGATCACTAGGAGTGGGTAATAGTCAGTGGGACTTACTAGAGTAGGCAGCCTCTCTGCAACATCCCTGATCCGTGCCCCTGCTAGGCAACACACTTCCCTTGAGACTGGGTCAGGCCAACAGATGGGTGCCCCTGTTCCTTTCCAAGTAGAGTCCCCTACTACTACGACCCGCCGCTTTTTCCTGGCAGCGTCAGTAGAGTTCTTCTTTAGCTGTGCAGCAGGCGGTTGTTTCTGGTGTGAGGGTGTTTCTTCATTAGCCCCCTGAAGGTCAGCAAAGTGGCTCTGGATGGGGACAACTGATTTAGGAGGAAGCCCCTTGCTTTTAATTGTCCTCTTCCTCCTTTTTTTGTTTTGTGGGTTTTTTTTTGTTTGTTTGTTTTTGCTGTTTCCCAGCTTCCTGGGTTAGCGGCCTCCTTCTTCCCTCCATGAGCTACAGTGGACGCTTGAGGCCCCTAAACAGTTTGGGCCTGGAACAAGAAGTGCTGCTTCCTCTCAGCTTCCTCTATGACATCTTTCAGCCTATTAACAGCATCTCGCAGCTCAGCCCCTGCTGCAGGAGGATGTGTACCAGGCAGCACCGAGTGCAGCCCTGCCCGTTGTGCACCCTTCCCTCAGGAGACCAGTGCAGACACTCTCTACACTCCGAGCTTTGCACTGCAGCCTCCCCTGTCATCGGCTCTGTCTGAGTGCCCATGCTGGCCACCACCGGGGCAGCCAAAGCAGAGCTCCCAGACAAGGCCCTGGTCATTTGGCGAGTGCTCAGCATCCCGCTTGCCTGCCCATGCAAACTGCCTCGACCCATCCTGGTCGCTCACGCTCCCTGGGACAGCTGCTTGCGTCAGCTGAGTTGCTGGCTCCTGGGCGAGTCCTGTTGGGGACTTGAGGCCCCCTCAGTGGCTCTTGCCACTCTGGAAGCATGCCATGATAAGAAGGCGAAGAGCTAACATCTAGCATGATTTTAGGTATTTCTCCTCAGTAAGCTAGTCATTTTACTAATAGGTGTGTTATACTTCCACAGGTCAAATACTTGGTGCAAATGTGTGAATTATGAACATCTTCATGTCTGACACTTTTGTCATAAATTTGGTAGGTAAAATGGTAGGTAATAGTCACAAGTCTGTAGAATTCCTAAAAGTGCCACTCATTTCCTTGTAGACTTTACAAATAACATAATTTACTTTCCTTTCTTTTTCAATGAACACAGTTTTCATACGAAAAAGATTTATCTCCATCTGTAGCTTATTTCTGGATTAAAGGACATGGGCTTTTTTCCATATTTAGGATTTGTCAAGAGAACTGTTGATTGATTGCTAAGTAAACTGAAGAAGCATTCCAGTTGTTAGTAAAGTCCTGAGGATATTTTTCTTCTCTCTGGTGATCATCCCACATAAAACAAACAAACAAAAGAACAAACCAGCCAACCAACCAACCAACCAAAGCAGTATTATCCAAATAATAAGCCAGATTTCTTTTTATTTGATTCTTCTATTACAATCTTTTATCAGCCCTTCTATTTCTGCTTCTGGGAAAATATACCTAAATATGCCTTTAAAATTGATAATTTTCTTCAGAGAATGTGGTATTCAGCTATACAATAAGCTTGTACAGTAAGAATTTGTTCACAGTTGGGGAAACTTTATAAATCTGACATTTGACATAGATGGCTAAAATAAGTTTTTAAGACATTGGGTACTCTCAGTGCATGTTCTAACTCAAAATTGCAAGAACAAATGTATTTAAAGCTCAAGAACTTTAAATTCTGGGACTTGAAACTCTCACCACTGTAAGTCTGTATTAAAGCGTGCCAATACTTTACTCGTTCATACTGTGAACCCTCAGCCCATGCTTGATTTTTCTTGACCTCAGCTCAGAAAATTATTAAAGCCTCCTAGCCATGGCCTAAAATGGACAACAAATGGTCAAGATAGCTTCCTGCTATTTCCTACAGAGCTCTGCTGAGCATGATTATTGCGGGAAGGCTTTATGGCTTTTCATGAGACTGACAAATGTGGCAAGCTGTAGTTGCGGCTGGTCCTCCTCCGTGCCACAGTTTCAGTGAAACAGGTTTGTTAGAGATTTGACTGCTGTATTTTTTCAGCTATGTATGGAGTTAATGTAAGCTGTGTCTTTCACTGAGAATCTTTAATGGCACTGGAGGAATTGTGTCCATCCCTGCAATTAGCTCTCCAGTCTCCTTTTTCCACAGCTGGGTGGAAAGTTCTTGGTAAACTGAAAGGAGGACAGGAGAGGGGGATAGAGACTAAACAATTTTTATTTTTTTTTTTCTGCGAGCACAATCTTAATAGTCTTCTCCAGGAATTGACAAATAAGCAATATACAAGGTACAGCTGAGGTTAATAAGTGAAAAAAATAAGAAAGAAAAAAATCAAGTGGAAAACTCTGGGAAAATGAAGACTGAAGAAATTTCATTAAGTCTTTTTATGCATGGGGATTTTTAATTATAACTTTAGTTCCTGTGGTCCAAACTTTTATTAGGTCATGAGGAAAAGCTAATGATTTTTAATACAAGCTGCATTTTTGTCTTATTTTATTTTTTTAGCTACTTAGTATTTCCTGCTCAGAAGTGGCTCTCATTTGAAAGTGTTTCCTAATTCAGCATTTTTGGAGTTGGATATTTGCTGCATGTCATTGACTTTCAGCTCAAAGCTGTTTGAATTTGCACTTGATATCATGAAGTTTTTAAACTGTTTTCACTGCAGAGAAACCAAGAAAAAATTATGCTATGTTCTGACTTGTTTCGCAATTCATTTCAGTGTACAAAACTAAAACTGCTGGTGTCATGACTATCTATGGATGCAGATAACCCTTTTTTCTTCAAACTAGCTTGTGTTCTCCTCCAAGAGCTTAACTTTTATTCTGGGTTTGTGTGGATTGTTTTGGGGTGCAAAATGCAAAATAAACTGTGGGATTACTCCTTTTGTACGGAAAACTGTTAAATGTTGTAACAGAAGTAGGTAACCTAGCCAAATTATATATACTGTTTCAACAGCAGAATGCTTTTCTTTAAATTATGTTACCACTTTTCTTGTTAGTATTGACAATCCTGCAAAGTTTAAACTAAGGTCAGAGTTTTGCCTTATAATTCATATAACAGAAGAGCTTCCAGCTGGCTTTCCTATCAATCAGCAAATTTGCTATGCAGGGCCATCAGAAATAAACAGAGAAAAAAGTAAAAATAGCTTAGTTAGTCAAATCAGTAGATAAATGATGATTCTATATTTGTAAAATCTATTTAAAAGAAAAATGCTGAGTGTCATTAAACACATTTTAGGAGTTGAATTACTACCTTACAACTCACTAAACCTTTAAAGCAAATTGTGTACCATTTTAAGGACTTAAACTGGTTCAGGGACTTGGCTGAGTTAAAACAGCCTAATTGAGTTTTACTATGTTAAATTAAGCTGATGTGCAGCCCAGGACCTAAATAAGAAAATCCTGCATAAGCAGTATCAGATCTGCTCCTTGGCTATTTTCTATTGCATCTCATTTATTTGAGAAAGAAATAAAATGATACTGTTAGTTGACACTTAACTCTACAGGTCTAGATCAGCTCAGGGATGGTAAGAAGAATTTTCTTTTAACTCATGAATCATCAAATTCCTGTTAGCATTGTTAACAAAGTTCTATATTTGCCAGTTGTCCCTGTGCCATGCTGCTGAAAGGTTTTTCTATGGTTCTGGAGGTATAGAGGGCAGTATCTGACATCAACAGAATTTGCACTTGTGGTTGAAGATTAGGTTGAAAATCATGGTGTGAGGCCAGGCAAATTTATTTTTCTTTCATTAAACTTTAACATTTATAGAACTTGAGTTGTAAAGCATATTTGAACTGTATATCAAGCCTTTTCTTCCATTTACAATAACTGATATAAAAAGACACTCAAGTTTGGAATTCCTCAAAGCTGAAAAATAGCAGATAAACTACTTTAAATACTCAAGAACTCATTTAATTTAAATCAAAACAGATTCCTTAAAGCTTTAAACTGAAACAGTGTTAGCTAAAGGGCTTTCATAAAAGGATTAATTCCGTGGGAATTAGGTGGCTTGTGCCTAGGTGTTAAGCTCCTAAAGCATCTGGAACTGTTAGGATGGGCTTAAATACCTGAATTAGTCAGTAATGCCTTAGTTAAATACTAGCTTAATGATAAATTGCGGTAAAGACACTTCAGAAAGTGAAGTATTTCTCTTTAGTTTTTGTCATAATTAGGTCAACTTAGTTAAAAGGATATGAAGTTCTTTGAGAAATTAAAAATTTGAGAGATTTTTCATAGGCTGTCGAATTTAAAGTTCTATCTTTTGAAATGCTAGTGCAAAATAACTTGGAAGGCATAAAATTCAGGAAGTGTGGAAAGGACAAGAAATAGAGACTGCTCGATAAGATTTTCTTTAGAAGACTGGTCTATGTAAGATGAGAAAGTTAGATATTCAAGACTGTATTTATAAGATACCTTCCAGTGGCTTTCTAGAATTATGAAGACTGGAAAGAGAAAGATCTTTTAAGCAAAAGTTTGGTACTGCAAATAACATCTAATCAGAACATGCAAAATCATGCAAGGTAAGTATAGGCAATGAAAAACAGGAATAAAATTTATTAGAAGTAGGACAGAGATTCCCGACAGGGGAAAAAAAAAAAAAAGAAAGGGACATAGACCTTGTGAAAATATGTTGTATTAAGTTGTAGATAAAAAGATAGGTCAAACCAAACAAAAAATCTCTAAATTTGTCTGGTTTTTTTTTCATTTTTCATGGATTTGCCTAAGAACATTGTAATGACCTTAAGTTTAAGCACATTAAAGAAAAATCCTAAAGAAATTTTATCTTTAGTAGCAATAGTCAGTTTTAGGCTCCCCGGAAACAACTGAAAACAATTGCCTCACTTCATGCATTGATTTCAGCAGTTGCCATTATATTTTCTGCAATGCAAAGAGCAAATGTAGTGCAATTGAAATATCTGGTATGAATTCTGGGGTATTTAGGAAAAGTAAATCTTCGTTAGTCTAAAATTATTAACTTAATTGAATGAAATCTTGCTGTACCCTTCTTATTTAAACCATTCACATAAATTCACCAAAATGCTGAGATATGTTTACTACTGTCTATACATTTCTTTTAAAGCCTTGTTTTAACCTAGATATTCAACCAATTATTGTTAAGCTGGTTTATCAGCTTTATCAGCTATCAGGTTTGAAGAAGAATGGCTCCATAAATCATCAGTAAAAGGGTGAAACGTGCTTGTATACACACACAGCATTCCCTGTGCATTCCTTTGTATACTCTTCTTCAATAAGTTGTGTATTTCTTCTACTTGAATTTGTGTTTGTGTATATATTTATTTATTTTAAGGTGTTACGTGTTTGATAGTGGAATTGTGAATCACTGGTTCTCCATTGTGCAATATGAGTTGTGATCCTAAAGTTCTCAGCAACATTAATGAGCCAATGAGAAATTAGTTTCAAAAGAGAGAGGGAACAATGTGTAGGTGTGCAGGGCTTTTTTTGTGCTCTCTGTGATAATACTTATTGCAAGAAAGGATATCAGTTGACCAACATAATATCATGATTATCAAACTTGACTGTACTTTTATTTATGCAAACAAGTGAAACTGTAGGATTACTGGAGACCATTTTTTTATAGATCTGACAAAGGAACAGAAATTCTGGAAACCTGGCAAATTCAATACAGAAAGGCAAGGTAAATTATTTATACCAAGTCATTCTACTACATCATCTGTGTTTTCTGACACTTATGGAGACTATTGCTGTAGTCATGCTTGATGACAAAAAGCCAGTTTTCAGGGAAAATGGCTGTAAACTATTGTCCCTGCCTTCTTTGAAATAATTCCATAGCAACTTTAGCTTTACCATAAGCCCACTATTTCATATTTGATACATTCTTGTAAGTTTCTTGTTGAAAAGTTCATCTTAAGCTTCTTATAACAACTGTCATTTAATCCAGATCGTGGTTAAAAATGTGACTAGAGAAAACTAGTAGAGTCCTATTTCATCTCCAGCTGTAAAGTGAAATATTTTGGTATTATTGTTTGATGACTTAGACATATTTAATGTATAAAAACTAAGTTAATTTTATTAGAATTGTAACATTTATTTTTACCATTGCAATTTGATGCAAATTATTACATGCATGAAAATTGAGTTTTGTATGTTTATCCTGTTAACTTAAATTTATTCTGCAGATGATAATCAATATAGAAGGTAGTAAGAAAAAAAAAAAAGTTTTAAGCTTCACCTCTTTAATCCAGTATGTTACATGTTTTCTGTCATTGTTTATATTTCCAAGGTAACTGAAGTGCCTTTATTTGTACTTGTTAGTTAATGAAATCTTAGTTTTGAAATCTCTAGATAAATTTTACTGTAACGTGCACTGAATGCATTTCAGTGTTTTTTGATATATTCTTGGGTTTTAATGTTGGGTATCATTAAAGACAGTAAACTGATATTTTTGGCTTTATTTCTCAAGTCTAAACGCTAAATTAAATCTTGCCTTGTTTAATAGTATCCTTGATTATTATAATAGAGTGTCCATTAGCTATTTTGTTTGGTAAAAAAAACATGAGTAACTTTGTGCTGGATCTTATCACCAGAATGTTTTGAGCAGTATAGCATTAAGAAAGGGGTCAGATTAATCCAGTGGATCTGTTTTTACACAGTAAACTTCTCATTCCTAGTTTCATGCTGGGAAAAAAAAATTGTATCATCTCACATAATTACAAAAGTGTACTTGATTTAGCAAACAGTGATTTAGAGATAGATTTATCAGGTCTCTCAGCAGCTAAATGATCCTGTGGTGGTAAAGAAAGAAAGAGTCTCATTTTCTGGAATTCTGGCAGCTGCCAATTTTCAATAGAAATAATTGCATATTTTAAAATAAAAATTAGTATATCCTTTGTTGTTGATATCCCCATATTGTAAGCATGACCAGTCTATAAGTATCTGATTTTAAAATCTACTCCAACCTGAAACAGGAAGTTTCCTCAGAATTATCTTGGATGTGTACTGGACTTTAACAGTTACAGGATTATTACTTTGTAATGAATGCATAGTCATCTTTCTTATACTCTCTGCTTTACACATGTAATATGATTTTTGGATCTGATTTTTGCAGTCTAATCGTTCTGAGCTGCTAAAAAAGTATAATAGGTCATTCTCATGTTCTCGAGTTATGAGTGGGATGAACCTTGCCCAGTCGAATGTAGTAGGTCAATAGAAGGATAGTTAATAAGTGTAATTTTTGCAGATCATCAAGCCATTTTTTTAATCCATATCAATGAACTGGAATAAAAGTAAATTAACAAGCATACACATAATTATGTTCACCACTTTAAAAGTAAATGTACCGCCTTTGTCATGTAAGAATTTAGTCTCTTCATCTCCAGAAATTTGTCATGATCATTGTCATCTCCTGTTCATAACTTAGCAGCAGCATCTCTCAGAGCTCACTTTTACTCTTCGTAGGTCAGCCCAGTTGGGCAGTTAAAGGTGGGGGTACCTGGAACACCACACCCTCGCCTTTAAAAATAATTTAATTAGTTAATAAAAATGGGGAGTTAGGAGGCGGGAGAGAGACTAAGAAAAACCAAAACTTGGCTTGACCTCTATCCTGAGCAATGGAAACTGAATCTGTCAGAAAAGTTCTAGGGACATTTGAATAGCCAGAACTGAAATTCAAACTGAAAATTTGTTTTATTTTACTTTTTGCCAAACATACCTGTTCAGTGATCACATTAATGTGAAGATGTACAGTAGGAGGCTACTGTTCTTGTTCAGCTCACCTCCCATGTGCACTTCCTTGTAAAAAATACTAGTAAGCTTTCTCTTGCATGTAAGAGTAAATATGGCATTTTATTGTGTATTTGAATAATTTCTTTTGTTGGTTCTGGAGAGGACTGTGTTATGACAAAGTTTTGTTTTAGAAGTTTTCAGAAGGATATAATTGAATAATCTTAGAGAGAAGAGTTGGTCTTGGGATTGGTGTACCAAGATAGAGTTAGGAAGATACTGATTTTCTCATAGACAGCTGAAGTGATATAGGGCAGGGTTTTTTCCTAAAAATATATGAAGAGTATATTTCACATCTTTTAATTGAATTCGGCAGGTGCTGCACCATTTTTTTAACTGATACCCAATAATGGATAATGGTCTCTTTATGTCTTATTTAGGTAATTATTGTCCATGCTTGTCCTGAAGAAACTGATTCTCACAAAAATGGGATTCAGAATTTTATATTTCAAAATTAGCAATCAAATTAGAGAAATGTTTCTTGTCTCCCTTTTAGATTTATGAAGTTATGGTCCATAAGGTTTGTATGACATTTGCTTAAAAAACTATTTTGTATACTTCCAGTATCTTAAATGATTAATTTCATTAAAATTAAAAGAGGTGAAACTGTGTGTCATAGGAAGCTTCATGGTAAGACTCCTTCCAAGGTAGAGCTTTGCTCTGCGTTTTTCAGAAGCGCAGGTACAAACTCAAAGATTTATTCAAGTATTTATGTGAATCATTTGTTTGTGTTGCCTTGCTAATAGAAGTCCTGAGTGCACAGCAGTATTGAAGTGCCCTGAGGTGCTAATCAGAGGTCCTTCTTTCTTTCTACAAGTGAGGAGTGTTCAGTTTGATAAACTTCTAATTAAGAAAGAAAAAGAGAAAAAAAGCCCAAACAAATAAAACCTCACCAAAACAAAAAAATATCGTTAAACCCCCCTTCCCCTCCCCCAACATGGTTTTAAATTTCACTAAGAAATTTGCTGCAACTAAGGGAGCATAATTTTTCAATTGTTCTTTCTAGTCCCTTGACATCTGGATAATAAATGCTAATATGTTAATACCTTATGATAACGGTAAATCAGCTTACTTGAACAAACCAGAAAGTTCAGTTTCTTTTCATGTACAACAACTCAAAAAGATGTTTACTGTTGTTTTGCCTAATTAAAAAAAAATTAAGTAGGCTCTCTGGAGAACTAGAAAGACAGTGCATTATGATTGTTTATGGCATATAAACATTGCTAAACTTTTGCATTATTTTTTGGAAGGTGTTGCTTATGACTTTTCAATTTTTATATTTTTTTTATCAATTGCACATTAACAATTTAATTCTTTACAACACTTTTGTAGCATAAAATGTGTGAACTGTGTCCATATTTGGGTTTCAGATCTTGACAGAAGCTGGAGTAAATACAATGGCCTCTCACCATGATTTATCCTGGTGCATTTACTCTCATTAGATATTTATCACAAACCTCAGGTGTCCACAGATCAAGCTGTGTTTTGTGGGTGGCATTTAGAAGACAGAAATGTAAACAGTCAATTTTAAGCTAGAAAGTGTCAACAAAAATATTTCAATTTACTGTACCTAATATTCTAACACAGACAAGTACTTTGGGTTTTGTTGTTTGGGTTTTTTGGGGGTTTTTTTAAAGTGCTTTTTTAATTATTTTTATCTTAAATATGATTATAAACCGCTTATCCTGACAAAAAAACCTGAAATCTATACAGACACAGAGTATGTCACAACTATTGTTGAAGAAAGGAAAGTGCTAGCTTAACAGTTTTTAAAAACCCAACCCTAGAAATCAGAAATCTTAAAAACCAAAGTTATGTTAATTTATAACTGTATGCCATATGCCATCCTGGTCAAGTTTTTGGTGCAAAATAAAAATTTGTGGTTTGTTTATTTAAACAGTAATGTAATGATTGAAATAAGAAACTCTGCAGGGATGGCAGAAGTGACTGACTACTCCTTTACGTCAGAAATTTGTACACAGTGTTTTCAGAACTGTCAGAACAGCACGGCATTTAAGTAGTGTTTTGAGATAGTATGTCAGTATTTACTCCATGAAGCTCCACTTTAAGACTCAGTGGTGTCACACAGTCAGTATAGCATTAGTGATTATGTGGATTCCCTTGAATATCTTCTTCCAATTTTTAGGCAATGATATATATCGAAGAAAGTTTCTGTATAAGACCGAGAGAAGCTGTGACAGGATAAATTTAACCTAGTAATTTTTTAAGGACTCCAAAGGTCTTTTGAATATAACATAATAAAAATACTGCATGATGGATGATAAATTCGGATCCTTGAAACATTTTCTCTACCTTCTTCTGAAAATAGGTTTAGGAACATGTTTCTGGATAATGGTCTTTGGATGATACTGAGACTATAATTTCTGTTCTTTCCTAGAGTCTTAATGAATTTTGGTGCTGTCTTGTGTCAAGGTCTTTTAAACTGTGAAACTGAAAATATCTGTGGCATACTAGGATGTTAGTGCCAGCAATGATTTCACCTTTAGAGGTGTTTATAAAGTAAGAAATTACAAATTCTCCTAAAGCTATGAAGTTTTTATGAGGTCAAGCATAACATGTCAATGCAAATGTATATTTCATGAAATAAACAGACCTATTTTATTTTTTTACAAGAACATTGAAAATGTTAAATCTTCATTGTGCTTAAAGATTATGTAAATCTTGGAACTGTTTTAGTAGTTTTTGTTAGCATTTTTTTTAATCCAATCAATAATGCTTTTTGTCTGCTTTAAAATTATAAACAAGATACTACAAATTTTTTTCATCCACCCCCTTTTTACTTTTTGTTTGTTTGTTTGTTTGTTTTTTGTCTCCTCTTTTTCCACCTTTAGTTTTCTCAATATCTTCTTTAGTCACAAAACAGATAATAAGTGGCTCTGGTGCTTTATAACTCCCAAACAAACAAAAAACCTCAAAGAAAACCAAGAAAAGCTTGGACACCTTTTTTTTTTAATCCTATCTGACTCGGTCATTTGCATTGTACTGCATTACAATATGGTTAAGCTAAAGAACCACTTAACCAAAGCTTTGGTTAAGCCTACCAAAATTCTGTGACAAATTCTTGCAGTTTTTTTAAAAGATGAGTTAGAATCCTACACAGAGATATGCAGTCTGTGCAATTTGTACAAAAAAAAAAAAAAAGGTAACACCTTTTTAGTTTGTGTTATTTGTTTTGTTTTTTTTCCCCCACTGCATCCAAATACTTTTTTAACAGTTCAAATGAACAAAAAAAAAATAAATTCATAGAATCATAGAACCATAAAATGGTTTGGGTTAGGAGGGACCTTAAATATCATCTAGTTCCAGCCCCTCTGCCATGGGCAAGGACATCTTCCACTCAACCAGCTTTCATAGCATTTCCTGCGGCTTCTAAGTTAAGACAAAAATACAAGACACAACTTCACATGTTCAGAGAAGATACTATATTCTGAGAAATCTGCTCTTCCTTACATTGGTCTTCTAGTTTTCTTCGGGATTTTATTTGAAGATAAGATACTAAATTGTGAATTTTATAAGTTAAACTGCATGAATCTTTTTCTCTAGTGTAGATGTTGCTATATTTTCCCATGGTAGAAAGATGGGTACTGTAGAACTCTTCATAAAATAAGTTTAAATTTAGCAAGGTCTTATCTGGAACATTATGTACATTATCTGAAACATTATGTACATTATCTGAAATATTATGTACAATTGAAGGTTTTCAGAATAAAACATATTAACTTAATAGCTTAAGAGGACTAACCAAGGCTCTTTGTATGAAAAGAAATAGTCAAGTTAGCCTTCTTAATGGTTAAATATTCATTTGATTTGCTGTCCAGAAGGTAAACATGATGAAAGAAGGAAATAATTTTAAAAGGCAATGCTGGTACAGGATCAAGTGTGTATAAGCTGGTCACAAATGTGTTAGAACTGATGAATATTCTAAGCATTAAGTTTTGGAACAGTGCTCTGAAAAGAAAGCACTAAATTTAAAATCAAACTTATAGAATCCATATAATTCCTCTATATTAAAAAAAAAAAAAAAAAAAAGACTTTCCACCGAATCTTCGTGTTTTCTTTCATCAGACATTAATCACTAAGAATCACAACTGTCACAGAGCTAGCTAAAAACAAGGGTTTTCAAATATAAAATGCAATGTAAGTGCAACAAAAGTTTATAAGTATGCTATAAAATAGGCTGACATTACTATCTGAAGACTTCTTTTGTGTTTTCCAGTCAATTAAACATATAAAATATTTTGGCTTATTCTTTCCACTTCAGATGTACTTTTTTGTTATATTGTCCCATGTTGAACTTCAAGTTTTCTTCTGAAACACATTATGTTCAACCTCCATTTATATCTGTCCTCTAGATAAATGTCATCCCAGTATATTTTGGCAGTGGCAGAAAGTAATGGAAAAGTATTTAGAATCATAGCATTAGATTTATACTCCTAGGCTCTAACGTTTCCTTGCTTATGATGGGCACGGAGGGGTAGAAATCTGTATTCTCTGTTGTGGAAGGCTGGATGGCAATAGATCCCTTAAACATTCTGAATTAAGTAAGCGAATCCTCTAGCATATCAGTCTCTTCAACATTTCCAAAACCTAATCAATTTATCATTTCCAGAATTCTCTGTATATTTGACAGGTATTACTAAATCCCAGTTTCAGTTATATTGAATGCTCTATGACAAGATACTTATTTTTTTAAATTTGTACACACTTGGTAAAGTTTTTGTGATGTGTGGTCCTTTGGTCAATCACGTGTATTAGTTTAAATAAAAATGTGATATCATGATTACACCGATTTCTGTGCGTATCAGCCTACCAGGCTTTACAATTTACCTGAAAACTCACCCTAAGAAACATGGCAAATTAGGCTGTAATGAACTCCAAATTGCTATTTCTGATTGCTTCCTTTGCACAATGTAAATTTTAGAGACACTTGATAAAAGGACTGAAGTCAATTAATATCATCTATTTTCCAGAAAAGAATAATTTGCAAAATTTTCTTTATTGTTGTGTTGGGAAATGTATGGTCAAGATTGAGTGCTTTTCCAGCTGGGTGTTATGTCATCTCACTTATTTCTGGAAAATTTATAGCTAGTTGTGTTAGACAGGAGAACTGCGTGGGGTTTTTTTGTTGTTGTTTGTCCTGGATTCAGCAGTAACAGTCATTTTTGTCTCCTCCTTAGTAGACGGTACAGTGCTGTGGTTTTGACTTTTAGCCCGGGAACAATGCTGATAACACTGATGGTTTTAGTTGTTGCTAAGTAATGTTTACTCTGACCAAGGACTTTCTCAGTCTCATGCTTTGCCAGGGAGGAAGGGAAGTCGGGAGGAAGGGAAGTCGGGAGGAAGAAGAGACAGGACACATGACCCAAACTAGCCAAAGAGGTATTGCATGCCACAGCATGCCATGCCCGGTATTTAAACAGAGGGGAGTTACGCGGAAGGCCCAGATCACTGCTCAGGTCTGGCTGGGTATTTGTGGGTGGGCAGTGAGCACTTGTATTCTATTCCCTTGTTATTTCCCTTATCATTATTATTATTGGTGGTAGTAGCACTGGTTTTGTGTTATACCTTAGTTACTGGACTGTTCTTACCTCAACCTGTGGGAGTTACATTATTTTGATTCTCCTCCCCATCCCTCTGGGAGTGGGGGAGGAGAAAGAAGATGGGGAGTGAGCGAGTGGCTGCATGGTTCTGAGTTGCCAGCTGGGCTTAAACCATGACAATTCTTTGTGGCACCCAGCGTGGGACTCAAAGGGTTGAGATAACAGCAGATCTGATCAGAATGTGTCTAATCATATTTGTGATAAGCATTCATTGTTTCGGATTAATAGTCACTTGTCACAATGCTGATTTATTGGCTCTTAGAGTTGTTCCTCTTGATCTCAGAGTTTCAGCATGTCGTACCTTACTTACAGCTAGTATTTGCTGTTTTAGTGTTTATCAGCTGGGGGGCCTGGGCTAAGGTTCTTGTTTCGCTGTACTTCATGGTAGTGACTTGTAATACAGTAGACTCATTGATCATGAAACTGATCCGGCTTGTGTTCCCAGTGTGGTCGTCACCTCTATACTTTGGGAGGTATATAATGGAATTGTTTAGCAATTGCACATCAGTGGCCTAACTGCTGGGTACATAATAATCTTCGTGGTGTACCTTCATGATCAGATTCTGCACCTGGGCAGTGGAATCTTAACAGAGACAACTTGTCTCCAAGTAGTAAGGAGTCATGTGCTTAAAAAAACTTAACCAAAGAAACTGAATGTGCTTCTCTTCTGTTGTTATGCTGGTCTTGCAACCCCAGAACTATTCTGACACCTTTAGTGAGGTGTGTGAGGGTCTCAAGATTATTTTCCATTTTGAAGACAGAAGATGAAGTTAGAATGATTAAGTTATTGGATATTTAATAGTTGAGAGCCTGTTGTGATTTCAATGGAATTAAACTTTTATTCAACATCTTTAACCTACAGCAGACTACAATGGGTCTATCCTAACATCAAGAGTATGTAAGTGACTGGGTTCGTGACCCCGCTTTGCAAGCTTTTGCTTCAGGTTTCTGCCATAAAATGCACAGATTTGGTCAATGCCTTAATAATTGATATTTGTCTTACAGAGGCGGCATTTCAGAGCATGAATAATTGTCCTATCTGTATATGGTATGTGCAAATGATGTCTCATGAAAATAACTTGCTGACAAGCACTCAGTGCTTACACAAAGGGTGTAAGACTGGAATTAAAAAACACCTCTGCTTACATAAGTACAGTTTTGGTTCTGCGTTTGGGTGTTGTGTTTTTGGTGGTTTTTTGGTTTGTGTTTTTTTTTTTTGTTTTGAGTGGATTTTGTTTTAGTAATAAAGACATGGTAGAAAGGAAAACATAAAGAGAAAAAAGGAAATGCACAAAATATAAAAGTCATGGAAATTGTGAAAGACATTGCTTGGGTTGTCATGCTGTTTTAAAATACTCATAAATGAGGAACTTGTCTATTTCATTTGCCATGCCTTATGTTTCATACCGATTTTAATTCTTATATGACCAAATTGTTTTATTTAGATGACATACAGCATCTGAAAAAAAAAAGAAAGGGAAAAAATCGATTTTAGGCTGCAATAGAAGTGAACCAAGATTATCTACTTCACTCAGCTTGCAGCCAGCTGACACTGTAGTTGCGTAGAGGTCTGTATCTAGAATATTACAAGAAGAAAGGGAAGAATATAACAGCCAATTTAATAACTTTGTTTCATTTTTGTTTATAAAAAGTGCATATAACTTCTTTCTTCCCTGTGAGAATAATACCGCATTACTAGAATATATTCATTTGTAAAAACTGCCTTTTCTCTTTTATATAGTCAGGGATTCCTGTTTAATGATACTTGTAATATTACTTTTAGGGATTTTTTACATAATTATATTCTTAACAATGAACTTTTTAATTACAAATTTTCATATACTTTTTAGTAACATATTTCTGCTAAGGGAGTTTTATATGTCCATATACATATACACATACACATACACATATGTGTACACATTCATTTACATTTTAAAAAACCCTCTACTTTTAGTCAAGAAAACATACTTGGGAAATGACTAATGTATATGCAAATTATATGCAATTATTGCTATGATTACAGTATTAATTTTAATTCTTTATCAGAAAGATTTATTGTCAGTTCAATTTGCATTAAAGTAATTTACTCTGCTGACATGGACTATAGTTAGATTCCATTATAGATTATGTGTCCATACAGTTTCTGTTATTATCCATTGTAATTTAGATTCTGTTATTATCCATAATAATTTAGATTCTGGGTTGTGGTTTTTGTCCTTAGATTTAGGAACACTTAACTCCGGGATATCTGCTTTTACATTTTTTACATATCTAAAATCTGGATTGACTCCCCATGTTTCAAATGTTATTTGAAAACTGACATATCTGTCAGCTTCTAAAGAATTTTTAGCCTGCAGAAAAATATTTACTAAATAATGTGTGCCAAACAGAATACTTTGTGTATGATGAACAGTAAAATGATTTCTAATTAAACTGAGGCCTTGACTATCAACAGCTGAGAAATGGAACCCAGTTGTGTTTTGAACTTCTTATCCTACTTAGATGAACTTGCATATGTGTGCAGGCAGGGGTTCTGCCAGTGCTGTTATTTTCTCCAATTTTCTTAAAAAGTCACTGGGCAATAAAGTCATCTAGTCTTATTTGCTTTCCTCCATATTTTTGCTGTGTGTTGATCAACTGCTTGTTGTTTTTACAGGAAAATTGCAAGAAAATTGAAAATCGCAGAAGTCTAGTTTTTTGTTATATTGGCAATGGTGAAATGAACAATTTGTTTGAATCTCTTTTATTCCACTTGACTGAGGAATAAAAAAGGTTCAAAAAAGTGATTTTTTTTTCTGTCATTTCAATAGTGTTGGTCTGTATATCATCTTTGTGGTATCCTGTGGAGAAAAGTTCTGAGCCCTTGCAAAGTCATAAAGTTGCAGTTAATGAGTTGCTGGGAAGCAGATTTCATTTAGGTAGCAGTGGCTAGAAGCTAACAACTTTATTCTAGTTTTGTGATTTTTTTTTTTTATGTCATAGATTCCCAATAGTATTTTGGAAATTATGATCATAGAAAACAACAACCCAGTCCCCTCACCCCCGAACCCAAGTTTCTTGGAGGGATGGAAGTAGTACACCTTTTCTCCTGCTTGACCAATCTGATCTCCTTCTACGATAAGATGACCTGCCTGGCTGATGAGGGAAAGGCTGTGGACATTGTCTATTTGGACTTCAGTAAAGCATTTGACACTGTCTCCTACAGTTTTCTCCCGGAGAAATTGGCTTCTCATGGCCTGGATGGGTGCATTCTTCAATGGGTTAAAAACTGGCTGGATGGCTGAGTCTGAAGAGGGGTGGTAAATGCTATCACTTTGAGTTGGTGACTGGTCACTAGTGGTGTTCCTCAGGGCTTGGTGTTAGGGCCAGTGTTGTTTAATATCATCACTGATGATCTGGATGAGGGGTTCGAGTGAACCCTCAGTAAATTTGCAGATGACATCAAGTTGGCTGGGAGTGTTGATCTGCAAAAGGACAGGAAGGCTCTGCAGAGGGATCTGGACAGGCTGGATCGATGAGCTGTGGCCAATCTTATGAGATTGAACAAGGCAAAGTGCTGGGTCCTATGCTTGATCCAACAACCCGATGCAATCCTACACACCTGGGGAAGAGCTGCTCAAAAGCTGTTTGATGGAAAAGGACCTGGGGGTGCTGACTGGCAGCTGCCAAACACGAGCCAGCTTGTACCCAGGCAGCCAAGGAGGCCAACAGCATCCTGGCTTGTATCAGGAACAGTGTGTACAGCAGGGCCAGGGCAGTGGTCACACCCCTGTACTCAGCACTGGTGAGGCTGCATCTCATATATTGTGTTCAGTTCTGGGCCCCTCACTACAAGAGAGACATTGGGGTACTGAGGCGGATCCAGAAAAGGTCAGCAAAGCTGGTGAAGGGTCTGGAGAACAAGTCTGATGATGAACAGCTGAGGGAACTGAGATTGTTCAGTGTGGAGAAGAGAAGGCTCAGGGAGGACCTTATCGTTCTCTACGACTACCTGAAAGGATGTTGTAGTGAGGTGGGGGCCAGTGTCTTCTCCCAAGTAACAAGTGATACAACAATAGCCTTAAGCTGCGCCAGGGGAGATTTAGAATGGATATTAGGAAAAATTTCTTCACCCATGAAGGTGATCAGGTATTGGAACAAGCTCCCTAGGGAAGTGGTGGAGTCATTGTCCACCACTGAGGTGATTCTACCACTGAGGGCCTCAGTGACATGGTTAATTGGTGGTCTTTGGATCCATAATGGTTTTTTTTTAAGATAAAATGTTGATAAGCTATCTTTTGTATCTTCAGAAATAGCAATCAGTTTTGTTTGAAGGGCAGTGTTTGTGCTTTTTCAAAATAGTAGATATTACTGTATTGAATTCAGATATTCTGCACTGTAAGGGAAAATCGTATCTGTCATCATTCATTATAGCGCATGCATCAACTGTATATAACAGCTTGCATATCTTTGGCCATCATTTTTGTAGCATTGCCTAAAGTTGCTCATTTATTCTACAGTTCAAAATACAAGTTAGACACAGATATAATGAGTATCCATCTGGATACCGCTGAAGTTTTCTTCTCCTCAGTTTCCTTTCCTGTATTATCCTGAGAGGAACTTTTATATGTACAGCAATATGAGAAGTTATTCACATCCACCTGTGCCATGTAATAAATTTTCTTCTTTGCCTATGCCTTTAAGTGAAACAATTAAAGCAGGAAGACCTTTACTGCCACTTTCATTTTTGTTTCTTTTCATGCAACAGTAGTGTTTAGAGATTGCTCATTTCTCTTTATGGAAATGTTTCATAATACTTTTTACAACAAGAGACATCTGACCTTTTGTTCTGTGTTCAAAACAAAATCAAAATAAGGTGTTTAGGTATAAAGATATTATGGTGAATAAAATACTGTGGCACTTTAGTGCCACATTTTACATTTACATTTTAGTATGCCTTTTTTATTTCTTTCCTCATTTTTTTCAACAAGAGTGATCTCAGACAGTTAGAAGACAGTTTGAGACTTCACAGGACAATTTGCCAGTACTGTGTTTTGGTACCAGAAAGTTAAAGCATTTAATTTGAGCTCATGCAACTATTTTTGACTGGCATGTTACCAGAGTAGAATGATGTGAGTGAAACTTAAACCATTGCTCTTTAACCTGCTAACTGCCACATTGTGGGTGAAATCCTGTTTCAAGGAAAATTCTTGGGATTTCTATCAGTACTTTAAATAAGGCAAGTATTTCTTTTTCTTGATGTCTTTGAAGAATTGTACTGGCAAAGGCTCTGGACTTGTAGTTAACTGAGCATATATAAGATTCAATATCCATGCTAAGCACTTCTGAGAGTCAAAGGAGCTCTAAACAAGTGTGGGACAGACCTGCACATATAAAAAGTTGCTGAATTAGGGTGGGTGTTATTACTGTTCCTTCTTACAATGACATGCATGAGAGAACTTTCTTGTTTTAAAACCCATGCACAGAATTTAGCAGAACAGATGAAAATTAAAGTTCTTGTATAATCATACAGGTGTCCTGGGCATCATGGCATCCTGTGAGATGTTTTCTTCCTTGACTCTTTTTTTATTTTCAACTATGTTATCATGCTTTAATGCTTTTAAAATAAAACTTGGGTTGCAAAACTTTTTTACTTGGGGTAGAAAAATATATATTTAGGAAAAGACATTTTCACAGTGGTGGAGTAAATCTTTCTTGTTGCAGAGTCTTAGACTAGAATGAACTTCTATAAAGGAATATGATGAGGAAAGAGTACAAATTAAATTAGAGAGAAAAGAATAAGAGTTTGAGTGCCAGTGAAGTTATCATAGGAATAAATGCATGGTGGATAAAGAACATATATGTAAGTAAGCTCCCTATTTATGTGGTAGTGGAAGATGACTTCAAGACAGGAAAGGGGTGCCTCTCTTTGCTGAGGAAACTGAGTACTTCTGATGTGCATCCTGAATTCCAAGATGATTTTTTTTCCCACTGTGTTAGAACAGAGAACCACATGCAACATCACTAGAAAATTTCTGGCTGTCTACATCAGTAGAAGGCTCTTATTCATATTTCTTCCCCATTTAAAAATTCCTCTAATCCTCTAAAAGCCATGTGCCACCTCTGTGACCTCCATTGAATGTGTGAAGTTTGACACAATCGTACACAACCCGTCTGCAAATCTCTAATGTTGCAGCACACATCCAGACATCTGTACCTGACATTAATAGACAAAGTTCAGTTTCTAAAATATAGTGTATTGACTGTAGTCATAACTCTACCTGTTTACTTGTTTGCAGTATCCCCAGCAGGGAGATTTTTGTAAAACATGGTAAAACCAAAAAACATTGCAAATTTTCTAGCTCTTGAAGAGCTGTTTTTTTCAATTTCTTCATAAAAGTTTAAGATTTGATTTCCTTATACTGTATATATGCAGACAATGTTTTGAAGCACTGATTATTTGACAGCAGAGAGTTTGGAAGCATTTTCTATTTAGTGTCTTTGCTGCTAAGTATGGTATTATTAAAAATTTATTGAGATTTAATGGTGCAAGGACATTTGACTTGCAAGACTTCTAAGAATTTTGTATTTTGATTACAATAATCAGTGTAGTAAATCATAGCTTGCCTACTAAATGAAATGCTGTGAGGTCACTGGAATAGTTTGTGAAGTTTTCAGTTTGGGTGTTCTGTACTGGACTGAGGAATGTGAATTAAGGGGTTGATTTAACAAAATACTTGGAATCGTATTTTCTACAGTCTATTTTCTGCATTTATTAATTGTCTTATTTTAACAAGTTAAATTTAATAATGGCTGTTGGGTGTTAGATTTCCAGAGAAGGTGCTGTAGTGGCAGTATGTGTCTATAGCTTTGTGGTTTATGATCAGATCTTAGTACTACCGAGCTACACTGAAGAAATCTTGTGCTCTTTCTGTGCTTTACTTCATTTGCATTGGGAATGCTTATACATTAGCTTTTTCTTTCTGTCCATTTTCACAAAAAAATGAAATCTAGGTGCATAATACTTGTTTTCATAGCTTTTCACACCAATGCACTTGATTAGTAGTAACCGCTGTTTTCCTTACTTGCTCAGCTGTTTTATTGATTAAAAAACTTAGGTAAGGATGACAAATTATCTAAAACCCTCTACAGCATTTTCCTTATTGCATGTGCTCTGCTTATTGTTGTCTCTTCAGACTGTTATTTTCTTCAAATTAACAACAGTTGTTTCCTAACTAAATTAGATATCCATACATTACAGTATAAAGGCAATATCCAAAAACCCTACTCAGCTTATTTGAAAGTTGTCCTGCATATGATATGTAACTCAGGGAAGAACTTGGTCAACTACCTGAGGCCATGTATTTATTAATGGAAATCACTGTGCTCTTTTGAAACAGTGCTCGTATGCATCCACTTAATGTTATATATGCTGGAAAAAAATAGAATTTTAACCGTTTTTTCTGTCTAAAAAGATGACAGCATTTAGGACCAGCTGAGATTCTAGAGTATTTTCTAGGCTGGTTTCAGGTATAACTCAAATCTTGTGTTCTCTTTTTCTGTTGGCTTCCCATAGTGTGTTTCTGAGGGATATTACAAATCACCCCCTTATTGTCTATGTGCGTTAACATAGTTTCCAGGAGAATATGCTCCATGATTTTACCAGGCAGTGATGTAAGACTGTCTGGCCTGTAGTTCCCTGAGTCTTCCTTTTAAAAATGGGGTTTATAGTTCTTCTTTTCCAGTCAGCAGGAACTTCACTGGACTATCACAACTTTTCAAATACGATGGGCAGCAGCTTAGCAACTTCATCTATCAGTTCCCTCAGGACTTTGTCAGGTCCCATGGACTTGTACACTTTCAGGTTCCTTAGATGATCTCAAACCTTATCTTCCCTGTGGAGGAGTAGACACAAGTAACAAAAATGAGGTTGAAAGCTCTTTGAATTTCAGATGAATTGCATGATGTATAAAATCTGTTATCAGTTCTTTTGGTTGATTTTCAAATTACTAATGAGTATATTTACTTTACCAAAATGTATCAGCAAAAAGTATTGAATTTGTTAGAGGTGCCACTGAAAATAGTTTTCTTAAGTTGTTTGTTTTGTCTTTTACATATTTTAAGACTGTAGAAAGTTTCACCAAGACAGTCTGTGAGGGGAACACTTTTCCACCCAGACAAAGAAAAACAAATCCAAGAAGGCTTTAGTTCAGTTTATCATTGTGAAATTACATTCCAACACAGATTTGGGGCAAGAAGTAAATATTTGTCTGAAGCTCTGTGTGATGATGGTGTACTGAATGTAATGGAAAAAGAGGAAGAGATGAGCTGGTAACTGACGCATGGTAATACTATCTAAAACTAAGTCCCTGTCACTCAACAATTTAAAAATTGGGAAACCATTATTGAAGATCAAGGATTATCAATAGGAAGTGATCAGAAATAACAAAATAACAATTAAAAGGAAATAACACTGGCTTTGGCAGTCTAACTGCACAGTGTAAAGGTGTCGCTTAATATCTAATCCAGCAAAAGTGACGCCAGTGGGAGTTTCCTGTAAGTTCAGTGAATATGAAATAAAGTTCTAACCAAATCAGTTTAAAATTATTTCATTTTCCTTTTCCTACCTTTCTCTTCTTTAAACATTTTGTATTTTGAAAACTGAACTGTGACTTCTTAAGCAAAGACATCATACTGTCCTCCATATTTCAAGAGATCATGCTTGTATTTATTACTTTTCAAAAATGTGTGAAACTTTGTTATTTAAGTTATATAGATTGATGACAAACATATTCTAAAATAATAAAACTTTCTACAAAGTTGCCATTTGTTCAGTAGGTTTTCTTAGTTTAAGAAAACTCATTTGTCGTTTTCAAAGCAGACAAAAGATGCATGACAAATGCTGCTTAGAACTGGCTTAAAAACGTATATCAATTTAGACTCATCTTACAACAACTAGCATTATATCATAATGTTAAGCTTTACTGGAATATACCCCACATTAACACATGTGATTAAATAACATCTTATTCCCACCTTCTTTTAGGAAAAGTTTTAAGATTTGTGAGTTTGTTGCTGCTTTGGAGTTGCAGCTGTAGCATGCAATACAAATCATACATGGATCTCTCTTAAAACATCCTTTCTTGGCAAAAAGTGGTAGTACCCTCCGTATTTACATTTTACCCATAATAAGAAAATAGTACTCCTTTCTGAGCATGAGAAGGCTTATAATAGAGCATGCTTAGGAATCCATACTAGTGGTATTTAGGAATTGGTTCTAAAGGTTCACTTCATAATGAAAGCCATAAAGAGCAAAGACCAACTGTTACTTCAAATAGTACCAGAGAGGGCTATGCTTTAAATTCATTTTAATTACTCTTGAGTGCACCTTCTAATGACAAATCTTGTTTTCTGCTCCTCATTCTGAGTAGAAGCCATATGGCCTAGCTGCTTTTGAATGCATCACTAGGCTAAAATTTTGCTGGTTTTAAAACCCCTTAGCCTGAGGTCAAATCAGTTTTGGGTCATGAGCCTTCAAAAAAAAAAAAAGTATGATGAAAAAGTTTTTCAACAACCAACCACTCACAACATTTTCCCACATAAAGTATGGTTTATTCATTCGTCACAAGTTATATAACCTCAGGAACAAAGAGATTAAAACCAAAACCCAAAGAATACTTACAAATCTTACCTAAAATGAGATCCTCCCTTGTCTGCTTTTGATGGTTCCTTTAAGCCCAATTAACCCTCTCTCTTCCTTAGATAGTCTGACTTTGCCTTGCAATGGACTGTTTGTAATTCAGCCCCAGTGCTCCTCTCTCTTCTTCTATTGCTTTTCAGACCATCATCTTTTTGGTTGCAGTGTCCCTTTCCATTCAAGTAAAATTTGCCATCTGAGCAAATTGTCTGGCTGTTTATTTCATGTCCTTCTTGATGCAGTGTGAGGAATGTCATCTTTGCCACTGCTTTGCCTTTTTTTTTTTTTTTTTTTTACCTTCCTCATGTGATTCAGCTTTCTATATTCAAGCAGGGTGATGGCATATAAATAAATATATGCATGTTATTTTCATTTCGTTGTATGTTTAATGATGTCGATCTCTGTAGAAACATGTCAGCTTTTTTTCTAGATATTTGACTTATTTAGGTTAAAAATAAAAGGAAAGTAGGTCAAGAACATCTGAATTTAAATAACTGAAATTATATATCTAGCTAATAATGAAAAGTGGCTGTTGACATCAGTGAAACTGCTGTTATTGCTATTGTTAGATGTGTCTCTGTTAAGAATAAGATTGCTATTTCATAGACAAAAATTCTGAAATGAAATTACTTTTCTTTTAAGTTCTAAATATATTGATTAAAGAATGAATAAATTAAGTTTTTTTTCTTATGAACCAAAAGTGATATTTTTTAAACTTTTGTAAGATTTTTTTTTATTGAGTTACTTTTACGCCTAAGTAACTTAATTCTCATATGTATCATAATTAAATCATTAAATCATTATGTCCCTCAGGGGCCCTTACTGGGACCAGTGCTGTTTAATATTTCCATTAGTGACATAGGCAGTGGGATCAAGTGCACCGTCAGTATGTTTGCAGATGAAACCAAACTAGGTGTTGTGGTTAGCATGCTTGAGGGGTGGATGCCAGCCTAAGAGACCTGGACGAGCTCATCAAGTGGGCCCATGTGAACTTTATGAGGTTCGACAAAGCCAAGTGCAAGGTTTCATTGATATTTGAAAGATTAGATTCAGAGATTTTTATTTTTTTTAAGGAAAATGTGAGAATAAACAAAAAAACAAACCAAATAATCAAAACAAATCCTCAGTTTCACAAAAATGGTGCAAATTTTGCTGACTGGGGAAAGCAATGTTTATATATATGTAAGCAAATGTAAAGTATGTATTTATGCTGGTCTTCATGTTCTCTTACACAACTAGTTTGGTTTTATTCCAGCATTACAATCTAGTGTATCTGTCTCCCATAACTCATTGTAGATCAAGGGTGTTTGTCCATCTGGTAAACAACTGTTCACAGCTGTGTGGCTGTTTTCTGAGCTGCAGCTCCCATAAGCCGTAGCAATAACATCACAAATCCAATGTTTCTGCTTTTCACTTTATTCACAGAAAGGAAACCTTTTTCAGTGGAGTGCATGAAAAGGAATTGGAACCATTCTTTGACAAGCACGAATAACTGACTAATTTCATCATCTTGTGAAGAAAGGAGATAGAGCTTCCAGTCATGAAAGTAGCATTGTGTTTAGCTTCTCTGACTTTCTCAGATACTAATTGATTTCTAGAGAAGCCATGATACGTGCATGTACAACAGGGGACTGAAGCCTGAGTCAGCAGATACTACTTCAGGGAATGCACTGTTGGAATATATATTCTAACAGCTAATATGTCAGTAGGATATTGCAAGCTTGCAGTTGTCATGGGTGGGATGACAGCAGTCATTTTTGCTATTTCTAGGTCACTGATTGCTCCTATGTGTGCAAGTTAGAGCAGTGTCCTAGGAGGCACTTTGAGAGACTGACTTGACCAGGTGCTCCATGACATGACCTGTAAAAACCAGTACAGTTTGCCCTTGGGTAACCCCAGCCTTGGCAAAGTATAGCATTTCATTCCCATTACCTCATAACAGATTTCCTACATTCCCATACTTAGAGGGTTCCCTAAGGATGACTCAGGAAACAGTTTTGTCACTGCCCAAGGGACTCAAAATGTGACAAAAATTGTGGAATGTAAAGAAACTAGTTCTCCCAACCTCTTTCCACTTCTTGAGGGGAAGGACATAAATGTGTGTGAATTAACCTTTTTTTCAAATTAAATATGTCTTTTGCAACTTGGCAAGAAAAGTATTTCAGTGAGAATTGATAATAAAAGAGGAAGTCTATGCGTAAATCATAAAAAAATCAAAATTATTTCTGAATAAAAATGCTTAGAAAATATGCTAATTTACTTAAGTACAGAATCAGGGTTGTCCTGGCACTATATAAAGTGATTAAATGCTTGCATTTTAAATAACAGAGGCACTGCTTTATCCCTTTTTTTTTTTAATGGCTGCTGATCTCATATATACCCTCTAGCAAGAGGACTGTGTGAGGATTCTACCTACGGGAATGCATTAGTTACTTGTTTCAGATCCAGTGAGGAGGTGGAGGACCATGATGTCCCAAGAGAAGACCTGACATGACTGGAACAAGGCTGTATTTCCAGATATATTCACTAATCCCCAGGGTACAAGCCTTCCCATGCCTGGACACAGGCAGTCAATGTGCAGCTGATGAATACCGGCAGATGGAGTCTGCTTTCATCAGTCTAGCCAGAGCCTATATGTCAGTGAAGAAAAATTATACTAGAATGGAGCCTTAAAATGAGAGGAGATACATAATTAAAAAGTTGAGAATACTTATCATCATGTCATTTTAACCTTGTTCCATTAGCAAAAATAAAATAAGTCAGTCAAGAGCAACTGTATTTGAAAGAATCTATTTTAAACGCATGTTCCAAATTGGATGTGAGTTTATAATAAGCTGTACTGTGTTTTACTAGCATTAACTTTTTGTCACTGTGCTTTCTGTACTGATATATTGTGGTAATTCTTTGTGTGTTGAGTTAGAGAACTACGCTTTACATACATTCAAACTGTGATGTTAATGTAAATATATCCAAGATGTTAATGAATGTTCTATTTCCGTTTTGGCATTTCCTCTTATATTAGAAGTCATTACAGGCATTTAAGCAAATTACTTACTGCCCTGCAGACACAGTAGAGGCAATTAAAACAATTAAATAACTTCTTGGAAGAATTTGAAAGTCTTTCCTGCTTTCACACATGGTTCTCAGTAGGAGAAGATGTACAGCTCATTAGCAAAGAGACAGAACTAGTGCTTATTACAGTTGGGACCAGGGAGCTCATTTCAGTCCTACAAAACTGTAAATGTCAGATCTTGGTTTAGTTGTGCTATTACATGTCTGTAAAAATATTTTCAAGGTGGAAGTTCTAGTGGATCGTGTTTGTAGGCTATGCTAAAAGGCCCCGAGTTATGTCATAAGTGAGGGGAAAAACTGTGCTATATCTCACAATGTGAATATTCTCCAACAGCTCTTATCCTCTGATGGAAACAAGTGTAGGCTGGTTTTCAGAAACAAGATAGGAACAGTTCTCTTAGAGTTGACATGGTCCTCCATGATGATAAATACTATAATATACTTTGTTCTGTGAAATTACTTATAGTATTAATTATATGGTGCCTATATAGTTAATCAAAAATTAAGGCTAATGTATTTGAGATTGAAATGGCAATATGCTCTGAACCTTTGTGAGGGGAGCAGAGTAGTTTGATTTTGGAGATCACGCAAGCAGGTAAGGTTGAGGGACTGTATGATCAGCATTTTATTCAACTTCTTCCAAAGTCACTTCCTTCTTGAAAGATCCACTAATGCTAAATAAAGCTAGTCTTGCTGACAGGGATTTTCACATAGCATAGCAGACCAAATGTTCATTCTGGATCCTAAGAGTACAAGGCATCAGAAGATCCAATGCTCTGTCACTGGGTTAAAACACCCTGTTGGATTCTTTTCAAACCACTTTCATCAAAAAGTAAATTGCATACTTTATATTTCTGACACTGCTAGCCATTGATACAGTAGCATAAGACAAGTGGGGAAGGTGAGCTGTATTTGGGAGAAGGAACAAAGTGAAAGTGACTGAGTAACTTCCGTGAAAGTTACCTTCTTCCATCATTTCAATGAAAGTTCTCTGCAGTTGCATGGAGCCTGCTGTAAATACATGACTCTTCCATGCTTTATTTTGAAAATCTTGTTTCTATTTTTTTCCAAAATTTGAATTCTCAAACTCTGGAAAAAAAAAAAATATTCGGATAAGGTCTGACTCATGGAACTTTTGAATATAATTTAGATAAGGCAAGATGTACTATCAGAAGCAACAAACTAAAATTTCCTGATTTTGAGATAAAAGTGTAACCATAGAATCATAGAATGATTTAGGTTAGAAAGAACCTTAAGATCATCTAGTTTCAACCGTTCTGCCATGGGCAGGGACACCTGCCACTATACCATGTCACCCAGGAATCTGTCCAACCTGGCCTTGAACACCGCCAGGGATGGAGCATTTATCACTTCTTTGGGCAACCTCTTCCAGTGCCTCACCACCCGCACAGTAAAGAACTTCTTCCTTATATCTAACCTGAACTTATTTCTAGCCTGTTTAAGTTTAAGCCCATTACCCCCTGTCCTATTACTACAGTCCCTGATGAAAAGTCCCTCTCTGGCATGTTTGTAGGCCCCATTCAGATACTGGAAGGCTGCTATGAATTCTTCCAGTTCTTCCTTATTGCTCAAAATACTTGCAAAGCTATTAGTCATCTTACAGCTTCAATGATTTGGAGAGAATTCATTTTTTTAGCAACTTCTGTATCTTAGAAAACATAAAATAGACCTCTTGTGTAATTCATATAACACTTTTACCTTTAAGGTTCATTTCATTAAAAATCTTGTGGCTAGTAACAACTATTTGGATAAACTACTTAAGTTAGATTATTTGTCTTTGAAAAGGAAAATTTCTGCTCGTCAAATATTTTGGTCAAAACCTGAAAAGCATGAACAAGTTCATAGTCATTGAAGATCATTCTTGACTAGAAAGAAACATTCAGAAGTGTTTAAGAAAATTAGGGTCTAGCCACTAGTCGGATATAATATTGTGTAATGCAGTTATGGTGTAACAATGATCTCAATACTTGATGCACTGGTACCAGGCTTTCCACCTTATTTCAGTCAAGAAAAATAGTTTCAGATATTTATGGTGCCATCATGTGGAAACTTGTGAGCACTGAAGAGGTTGAATTAGAAGAGCTTGATCAGAAGAAAGGGAAAGTTGGTCCCCAAATTAGTGCTGATAAGCTTAAGCTATGAACAGAAGCCTGAACTCAAGAAATTATTGCTCATTTCTGAGTTGCTAAACTTCTGATCTGCTTTCTCTCCTTAGGCAGCTTCTCATGGCAGTCACACAGTCCACCAGGCTTAAGCTTATTTCACTTAACTTAAACAAAAAATGCCTAAAAGGTTTTTTCTCATATGGGAAAGAATGTAATTCTGTCTTAGCCTAACATAGCTGAAGAAAAATAATGAATGAAAGCTATTTCTCACACACTGATGTAGTTTAATAAGCAGAAATAGAAATAGAAATAGAAATGAAATAGAAATAGAAATAGAAATAGAAATAGAAATAGAAATAGAAATAAACATATTTTCTTCAAAGCCTGAGTGTTTTCCCCCAGCTGAAGCAGTTTTGGATTCAGGTTATGCAGCAACATGCAGGCTGGAAGAATTTTTGCCAGTATATTATAAAAACTAGGTCAAATTTGTAGGTATCCAGGATTATATGGGTGGAGGGTGTATTCTTTTGTAAAAGATCTTAAAAATCAGGAAAACATTTGTCTGATAATTTTCATATCTTCTTTTTTTTTTCCATTTGTTGAAGGGAAAGACCATCTAATTCACCTGGAGAAAGACTGAAGTAGGTCAGATTTTTATTTTTTTTTTGCATAAATTGAAGATGGGATATTATAATAGTTCCAGAACCACCTTTTGATTCACATACGTTGGCCTGCACAGATGGCTGTGATTCATCATCAGTCCTTATTTATGCTCTTTTATTTAACTGCACAGGACAAGTTGTTCTTTAACAGTTCTTTTATGAGCATCCCATTGGATACCTCTATGTATGCAGAATGACACATCGTTTCCTAGTCCTTTTTTTTTCCTGCACCCTGGGGAAAAGAAAAACTTGAGCCCCCTAAATCAGCAGTAGATGTTTTCTTAGTTTTCTAGTAAGGGCATAATTGAACATAATACTCAATCTGCTTGTCCTGGGTTCAGCAGTAGCAGTCATTTTTATCCTTCTTAGTAGCTGGTGCAGTGCTGTGTTTATGACTTTCGGTCTGGGAACAGTACTGATAATACCAATGTTTGTA